>JAAGWP010000019.1:0-195979 GCA_013266165.1 Fusarium graminum | reverse complement strand
CTCAAGCTCATTAAACCCCTGTCTCTATAACGTAAATAGCCGCGGCAAGGCGGGCGGATCTCAACTAGTGGGAACACGATCAATTTCGTATTTTCTGGTTCCTGTATTTCCGTAATTATTATGTCGCATTCTCTGTTTCAAAGATAGCAAAATTTATAAAAGAATAAACAAATTTATAAATGCAACTCTTCCTGGTGGAATAACCGCCAAACAATGGTACCGATTTAAAGCGTATCCCTACTGGACTTGACCACCAAGCCAAGGGGGGTAAGTTGAGGTATCCGCAGTGCTTGAGCTTGACTCTGGTATTATCATCCGTCGTCCTTTCATCTGGTTGGGTCATCCGAGAATTCCTCGCCTCAGTAACTATATAGCATCCAGCCACATCACTGTCACTGTCACGTACGATCAACTGTGAACACAAGATAGCATATAGTTCGATGGTTTTACAAGGTATCGCAAATATGACCGATGCATCCTTTATACACTTCAAATCCACAACTCCCAGTTCCTTTTATGTAAACGACAAAGCAAATGTGCACGGGTATTAAGCTCATCATCTCGTCCATAACCAACCTCCTTACTTGGTCGCCCTTGTATGCTCCTCATAAAACTCCAGCGTCAACGCTGCCAGGAACCCTGGGATGCACCCCTTCTCCCTAACCCAGAAGCCGATCTGATCGCTTATTCTTCTGGCAAAGGCACTTCTTGGGCCGCCACCGACCTTCATGGTGCCGCGCTCTCCGTCAAAAACAATCGAGTTCTCATGCTCTTCTGTCTGCGATGGGTAGAATGTGCTCTCGACGCGCATCTTGCCGTTGGGGATAAACGTCACTGTCCAGCCGAGGGTGGAGAAGATGGCTTCCTTGAACTCTTGCGACTTGGAGCCCCAGACTTCCTTGAGGCGACGAGTTCGCTTTTCTGCAGATGCTGTTTCGGACTTGGCAGCTGTGATCTCACGCTCCATGGCCGAAAGGACCGAGGTGGGTATCGTAGGTACTGAAGAGCTACCGCGGAGTTTGGCCAGAAGGTCTTCGTTCTCCTTTCTCAGTGCCTCGAGAGTTGAGCGCTTGATTGCTTCAAAGTCAGAGGTGGGATTTGACTTGAGAGATAGGACGCGCGTTTGTGTCTGTTGCTTGGCAGCGTTCAGTTGCTCACGGCTGGTGGACAAGTCCTTCTCCAGAAGAGCCATCTTGTTTTGGAACTTGGTCACCTGCTCTTCCAACATGCGCTTCTTTCGCGTGAGCTGTCCAAGCTGTTCTTGGGTACTGTCATCCTCCGCTCTGGAGCGCTTGCTGCCTGTTGCCGGCTGCGGCGTCCCTGTTGCTGGGGGCTCGACCGACGAAAGTTCGGCGTGTAAGCTTTGGACTTCAGACTTGTACTTGTCGACAAGTTCTTCAAGTTCTTGTACTCGTTGTGAGCGCGCTTGGTCGAATTGCTCAGGCTGGAGCGTCTCGTCCTCGGTATCAAAAGTCTTGAGCTGTGCGCGAAGATATTCGACCTCCTTGACGGCCAGGGCACGCTGCCGATCGAGTCGCAATCGAGCTTTATCGGTGTTGCTCGCGTTGGCTGCACTCTTTGCATTCTCAACCTCGCCCATGAGGTGGGACTTTTCGTTTTGAAGCGACTGTATGTTGTTCTGCGCGGACATTATTTCGGCCTGTAGGCTGCCCAGCTTCTCGACATAAGACGCATTGGTCAAACGCTCTTCGACGAGGGCTCTCGCCACAGCTTCTGGGGAATCAAATTCGGCTTCGTTCGTCTCGGCGGCATTCTTCAGATAGGCGGACCAAGCCAATCGCTCGTCTTCAAGACGTTGGCGCTGGATTCGGGCCTCGACAAGCTCAGCTTCTACCAATTCCGCAGACTCCAATCTTCGCTGCAAAGTTCGCTTCTCTTCTTCGACAACTTCCACAGCTTTGCTCAGCGCTCGTAGATGCTTAAGCTCGGAAAGCTGATCGCGGTTTGTCGACTCGAGATTCCGGATGTGCTGCACTTGTTCTGTGAGTTCCTGTCGGATGATCTCCATTGTCTCTGCATCACCGCTTTGCGCCTTGAGTCGTAGAACATCGGCTTCGAGGTTGGCGATCTGTGCATCCTTTTCAGCCACCTGGGCTTGTGTCTGCTGCAGTAGGCTCTCTCGTTGCTCATTTTCCTGCTCGAATTCTTGGATCGTCTTTTGGGATGCGGTGATCTGCATCTCCATGTCTGTAATTTTGCGGTCCGCAATCCTGGCAGCGTCGTCCTTCGCTGTTGAAAGGTCCTCCAGCTGTTCCTGGAGCAGTCGGGCCTCATCTTCAGCTTCTCGAACCTTACGCTCAAGCTGTTTTTTATCTCCATTGACCGACTCTTTAATATCCTCAAGTTCCTGTCGCAAAGCCTCTGACTGAGCGGAAGCCTTCTCGCGCTCAGCTTCCGCAGCCTGTCGCTTTTGGGCTTCGTCTTGCTCACGTCTTCGAGCCTGTTCCAACTTGCTATTGTGTTGCGACAGAGCAATTTCTTTTTCCTGTTCGCTAGTTTGCATTCGATATTGAAGAGTACCGATCTCGGCTTTTAAAGATTCAATCTCCCGCCTGTACTTCTCGTACTCGTCCGCGTCCGGGGGCGCCATGTTCTCCTTATGACTTTCGCGCGATCCGGGGCGGACAGATTCAGCGGCTACACTCTGTCGAGAAGCAGGGCGAGGCAGATTGGATTCTCCAGTGAAGAGATTATATGTTGGCTGTGTAGCGCGAAAAGCGGAAATCTGCGGCGATGGGCCATGTTGTCAGAAACAATCGAGGAATCATGAGGAATGTTTGTTTTGGTTTGCTTTGTTGTGTTTTGGCTATTGACTTACCCTGGACTTTCGCAACGAGGTATTAGGTTGATCATTGGCAGAAACGCTGTTTCTAAACCTGTTATTGACAGAGCCTCTACGGCTTGCACGCCCATCGAAATCATTGGGCGTGTGTGCTCGCATTTTTGTTGTTTGGTGGATGCGGTTGATTGAAGGTAGGAGCGGTCGCGGTCGCGGAGCAGCCGTTTGCGACCGCCGAGCGGTATCACGTGACCTTTATGAGGCCCCAGCTCTGAATGAGTCGCTGGAGAAGATCGCTTCAAAGGCAAAGCTAGAATTTCAATGGTGCAGAACAAAGTCAAACGGGGATTCCAGTTGGAACGAAGTCATGTGCTTTCATTAGCAATGGTTAAAGTAATAGTTCATGCTGTTACGGATGTAGGGTCTAGGGTAAGTATTTTCTGATAAAAGCACGTCTTTTTTACCAATGTACGTTGTACCCGTGCGTCTCTATGAGAGATGCTTACATGTCATGGCGTCTATAAGGAATTGACTCTTCTTATTGTGAAATTGGAGAACTCTGGTGGTTCTTACGGCCGAATTATATAAGTATACCTTTGCTGGCAGCTTCCAAAGGCATCGTTGTCAAGCTTAGCTCGTGGCGCTCAAAAGCCTGGGATTGACTTCATCGGTTCTAAAGTCAATGCGACTCGGTAGGTATTCAATCGTACGCCAACAACATCATCAACCGTTGACTCCCTTCAGAATATTATCTATCACAAGCCATTGTAACAATTGCTCTCATTCGCAAACATGTCCTATCACACTTGGACACTACGCAGCTAAAGTCTGGAGCAGCCCCTGTAAAGCTTGTTTCCCCATAACATCCAACTATCAATGACGCATCCTAGTAAATCGTTGTTGAGCTTGCCTCTCTCCAAGATGCCAAGTGCAAATCGTCCAGTGACGTATTGTACCTGACGAGGAGGGACCCTGTCCCCTCGGTAGAATCTCCTTTGATTGGCTGAATATCATCGTTCCTTGAACCTCGTGACCCACTATATCTGTCTTGCAGTGTCAAGCTTCAGTTCTCGAAAAAGGTCAAGCCCATCTCGTCAGAACCGACGATCACATTACGACCAACCGATTACGAAACCGAACCCCACTGACGTCGAGTCTTGATTGACGGGACTCATTCTCATTCTCATTCTCATTCTTTCTCGATCTCACTAGCCTCGGCTTGGTCCTTGCAAATCCTCTCTTTCTCGAATGGAGCACTCCACTAGGTAGCAGTTAGAGCATTCCTCGGCACCAACGCAGCTTCGACAGCCCTGTTGCTTCTTCCAACGCATTCAAAGTTGTCATCTTGACACTCGAAATCTTCTGCCACTTGCCAGCTTTTCGATATTTCAACGATGGCCTCAATTGGCCTCAGGGTAAGCTCCCACTTCGTCCATCCTCCATTTCATCCTTCTAACAGCTTTATTCAGTCTTCAGTGACCACTAGAGCCATATCGCTTCGACCACCTCACTCCCGCTTCGTCCCTCTTTACCCTCGACAACTCTATTCGACACAGTATAGCTTCACACCTTCTCCATCGCGATGGTCTCCCGACTCAACGAAATCGTTTTCCAGCAGCAGCTCGGGAAGCTCGGCAAGCAACTCGGACGAATCCATCTCGAGCAGCGCATCTTCAACACCACAAGGCAGCAAGCTCAACGTCTTCAGCAGCGAATGGGAAGATCTTGATACAAAAATCAAAACTTTTGAGGACCTTCCGCATCGTCTCTTTGGCGCGAACCAACATATGATCATTAACTATGAGCTGAAAGAAGCTTTGCGACTTATGTTGCGTAACTTCAACGCGCCCATAGTATACTGTTTCGCCTACGGCTCTGGAGTCTTTCCTCAAGGACCTTCCAAGACCAGCATCACCGAGAGCGAGTTTCGCGCTGTTCACCCAAATCCACCAGATGCACTCATGAAGTCGCAAAAAGGCTCACCCAAGGTGCTAGATTTTATCTTCGGAGTATCACACGTCGAGCACTGGCATTCAATCAACATGAAGCAAAACAGGCACCATTATTCTAGCCTTGCATCTTTAGGGTCAGGCAGTGTCTCACGGGTTCAGAACTGGGGTGCTGGTGTCTACTTCAATCCATTCGTCGAAGTCAACGGCATGCTCATTAAGTATGGCGTGACAAGTATTGACAACCTTGTACAAGATTTGTCCTCCTGGGATAGTCTGTATCTTGCGGGTCGTCTTCAGAAGCCTGTCAAGATCCTCCGCGACCATCCCCGTGTCCGACTCGCCAACCAGCACAACCTTATTGCCGCTGTACGAACTGCCCTGCTCCTCCTACCACCCGACTTTACCGAAGCTCAGCTCTATAGCACCATTGCTGGTTTAAGTTACTTGGGCGACCCTCGCATGTCTCTCCCTACAGAAAACAAGAGCAAAGTCACAAACATCGTCGAGAACAACATTGTCCATTTCCGCCGACTGTACGCCCCTCTCATCAAGACACTTCCGAACGTCGATTTCACCGGGTCTAGCCCCATTGATGACTCCAACTGGATCATGAACCCTGAGCCATCCAACGACCTCAAACAGGACATGGACCCCGTGCGACGAGGCAACATGGTCAGGCGTCTACCCCAGACCTTCCGATCACGCCTATACTTCCAGTACCAGAAACGTTTTGGCATTCCTCGCGGCGAGTTCAACGAACTTATGAAGGCTACGAGCGATCAAGAAGGCGGCGTTAAGAAGATGCAAGGTGGAGACTTCGAGCGCCGCATAGCCACCGACGACGCCCAGAAGTTGCATGAAACGGTACGCTTCGTCATCAAGCAGACGGTCAATTGGCCCAGTACTGTACAGAGCGTCAAAGGCCTATTGATGGGTGGTGTTTCACGAACATGGCGATACCTTGGGGAGAAGTATTCCAAATGGAAAAAGGACCAGGCGAGCAAGAAGAACAAGGGAGCTTCTGAAAAGTCAAATTAGATGATTAACGGCCATTGTATATAAAGTGCCACGATACGTCCTACCATTGTATGCACGAAATGCGAAAAGCGAACGAGGAGGAACAGCGTCAATTTGGAGTACAAGGACTGGCAATGATAGAAACGGCATTGGTTGGACCAAGCGAGGCCGAACTAAATATTACAGACACAGAACCTTCTTATGATAATCCATCTACCTGAGATATACACATGTAATTCTGTTCAGCTCTCCTACATACATGCGAGACTTTCCCCAACCCAGATTAGCCTGATGCTCCCCAAAATACATATAGATACGCATACAAAGAAAATTATTAAGCAAGACAAAGAGGAGAAAAGAGTGAAAGTTCACCCCAGTTAAGCCATTCACGCTCGCTATTCAATGCGCCGCCAGAGGGGAAGATTGCATCTTAGCTTCTTCTATCCGTGCCTGTGAAAATAGTTCAACAACATTTATCGCCCTTCATATTTGCCGCTGACGAGTTTCCTTGACATAGGCACGTCTACCCACTTTTGCTCCATGCTTGCGCTGTCGTCTGCGAAAGGATCGTCGTCGGATATATCCTTGCCCTTACCCTTGCCCTCATCGAGCCGAGAAATGGAGATGCCGCTTCCAACAGGCTGATCGCCAGAGGCTGTGTATTCCCATCGGGCCTCGATATGGCCTGGTTTAGGCTCCGCACCCTCGGCGCCAATGATACGGCAAACGATCTTCTGGGGTTCGGCGGTGAGAGTGAGGTCGCCTAGGCGCCAGTAGACGAGGTGCTTATCTTTGAGATGTATTCCGACGGGTTTTGTTTGAGCACCGCTTGATCGACCCTCATACGTGGCGACAATGACCACGTTGTGTAGTGATACTGGGGCGCTAAGCTTGGATGATGGGTTAAGCTGATATTGGAGCAACAAGCCGAGCTTGTCTCCCTGAGGCTTCCATGCGGGCTTCAGTAGAAGAGGAGCTTGCTCACCCAATGATGGGGTTTCGGAGTCATCGGAGAATACTCGGTATGAGAAAGCGGTAGCGTTCTTGGTGAGGTGAGATACATCGAGGTTGAACTGATCGTTGTGGTCTGGGGATGAGTTCTGCACGAAGATACGGTTCGGCCCGATGCGCTCTAGAGCCGCAAAGTTGTTAATGCGGATTGTTTCGTAGCCTATAGTCTGTTAACGTGCGTACTTCAAATGATTGAAAGGTTACTTACTCTTGGCGTCGCCTGAGTCACTAGGGTTGTTGACAAAAGCAACTTCACCGGTGATGGACGCAGACTTGATGACACCATCCTCAAATATAGCATTGACACTTTCAATAATGGATGTGTTCAGACCTGGGGCAGTCATCTGGGCATGTTGAGGATGGTTCAAGCCTCCCAATGAGTTGCCTGACCTCACAGATTGTGTATCCGAAGTACCCGCAACGCTGGCCTCTGATGCTAGAGCTGCAACTGCACTGCCCTTGGAAGTGGAGGGCGCAAGAACCGGGGACACGGGCAAAGCACTTATAGGGGAGTCTGTACCGCTCTCAGGGAGATTGGGCGGCGGCACATACATGGTATGGCGTACATCGCGACGTCCCCTCACTGTACCACTGCGACGAGTAGCCGGCCCAAGCTTCAAACTGTTGGCGACGCTAGACAGCGCGGCGAGCTTGGCATCTGGGTCCTCGTCTTCGACTGGCGTTTGTTGGATGCTGACCTTGAGCAACTGGTCAGGATCTTCACCAGACTCCTTCTGAGCTTCACGCTGGGCCTCGGAGATTGGGTCGTTCATTGGGGGTGGAACATTGAATCCTTCAGCATCCTTGGTTCCGATTGGTGGCGGCGCGGGGGACTGGTTCTCTTGCTTGTGCGACGGGGGAGGACCTGGAGGCGGTTGGACGTCTGACAGATCGGGCTCGTAGTTACCGTTGACCGTGCCTCCAGTTGTCTGTGGGATGGGGCTGTCGAGCAGAGTTCCATTGTGCGACACACCGTTCGTGTTCTCGTGTGAGGGCTCGGGCCTGGGCGATTCGTTGTCGTCATCGGGGAATTTGGGTGCATTCGGGGTTTCTGCCAGAGAGGACAATCGGTGGTGCTCCTGGAGGTTGCTGGATGATCCTCGGGGTGAAGGACCGCGGTCGTTTTGGCTGTGACTAGTTCCTAGTCTTCCAAAGCTGGGTCCTAGCTTTCCAGGGGAAAGCTGGCCGAAACCAGCGTGCATGCTTTGCCTTCTACGTCCGCCGAACATGGTACCGAGGCGTCTGAGCTTGCCCCCTGTAGATTGTTAGCCGTTGATCGGTTCTCTTTGCAATTGACTCACCTGGCTTCTCCTGCGGAACCGAGTTGTTCTCGCTCATATCATCGTCACCGGCGTGAGAAGAAGAAGGAGCGGGAACAGGCGCAGGAGATGTTGTCTGAGCGCTTGGAGTAGGAATGTTGGTGCTATCGGCCGTGCTTGGTGGTACTGGTGTTGATGGTGTGGTTCCTGCATAAGACGACTGACGTGTAGAAGTTCTCGTAGGAAGCTTCGCCTTGCCAGCCGTTGCTTTGTTCACAAAAGACTGGATCTCTTGGTTGGTATCAATCTCAAGCATCAATGCCAGGGTTTCCATGGCGTTCTCCTGCACGCGCTGGGCCGAATCGGACTCGTGGGTCTGGTACTGGGTGAGAAGATCACGCAAGTTATTGACGCGCGACTCATCGAGAGCCTGGAGGGATTCGAAGATGAAGGGTGCCTGTGAATCCCACTGCCCCGTAGCGGACTCGAGCTTGGATGAAGCGGCATCGACCTTTGAAGTATTCGCGCGACCTCCCTTCTTAGTGAGCTTATCGACACGGTCTTGCGACTCCTCGAGGTCCCTGGCCATTGTTGACAGGTTATTGGCCATGGTGTTCATATTCTGAACGTCCTTGCGGCTAGCGAAGTTGCGTAGCGGATGCTCGATGTCTTTCTCGATACGATCGGCAAGCTGGTGATGTGAGTGAGCGATGCTCTCAGTCGAGTCAATGATTCGGTTCCATGGCGCTTGAAAGACACTGGAGCAATCGTGAGCACGTTGCGACAGTATGACCTTGGACAACTTACCCTAGCTCGGACTGAGCATTTGGTACCTTGAACACACAGAGCTTCTTTAGGCCCTGGACATATTGATCTTCCACACGACGGCGCTCCTGTATAGAAATGATTAGTGAGACGTTGATGAGGCTCGCAGCGTGGTGCCATGTTGCTACGTAGCCATTGGCGATTTACGGGATTGTCGTACCTGGAGCCAGTCGGCAATTTCGTTGTTGACACGGGACATGCGCTTCATTCGATCGTTAAGGGTCTGCGCCGCCTGGCTGGGCTGGAGAGCTGCCTATACATTGCGCAAAGAAGTCAGTCGGGGCCCAATGAAAGAGTGAATTGAGTTTGCGTCCAATGTGACTCGCGACGATGGAATTGGAGGCATCGGAAGGGACTCGCTCACCAGCATGGCGGGATATTCGGCCCTGGCCATATCCTCCATGATGAACCACGGCGCAGAATGGAACTCAAATTATATGTGGATGCGAAGAGAGAATAGCGAATTAAGTATAAGGTTGAAAGCTCTAAGAGATGCTGCGCATGGTGTTGAAGTGAGCGAGAGGGGTCGGTCGAGCCTCAGAGGTGACCAAGTAAGAATTGACGTCGGACGAGGAGCTTCTTTTGGGTACGATGATGGTGGATCAGGGGGTCGTCGATGGTGAGCAATGTCGATAATCGAATATCGGAAGAGTCGGAGGGAGCGTTTGTGGTATTCTCTAGGTATTATTGCCGCAAAAATGCACAGATCCAAGATGCAGCCGGTACGAGGTTGGAGGAGAAAGGTATCCGTCAGGTTAGGGAATTAATGCCTTGGCTGGGACGACAACGGCTAAAAGACTAGAAGAGGCTGGCGA
Source organism: Fusarium graminum (assembly GCA_013266165.1). Lineage (NCBI taxonomy): Eukaryota > Fungi > Ascomycota > Sordariomycetes > Hypocreales > Nectriaceae > Fusarium > Fusarium graminum. The sequence goes on along the minus strand of JAAGWP010000019.1, from coordinate 186,300 downwards.
AGAAAGACAGGGCTTGCGCTGGCGCTGACGCTGGCGCTGGGCTCTGGCTCCTCGCCCGGAGGAGCTGGAGCTAGCTAGAGCTGGGGTAGCTTGATTTAAAGACAGTGGAGCTTTTAGTGGTAGGTTAGGTTGAGGTGGTCTTCGAGAAGTCGGCCAAGAACAAAGTCACGAGGAGAATAAGCATGACCTCATTAGTCTCGGTACTTGTAATTGATCATCCCAACACCAAAAAATAGTCTAGTCTAGGATAATTGATCTCTACAGTGAAATTCGTCAATAATTGAACCTCTATTCCCAGTGTCTCCTGACTTATGAGACAAAACTGCGAGACCCCCTGCTCCACGTTATGCTTGACCTTGTTTCTGCTTTATGAAATTGCGGGCCTCTCATGTGTTTCTCCCTTCCCAGAAACCACTCTTTCAACCCGAGACATCCTAGTCGAGGCAGATCTTTGCTCTTCCTCGGGGAAACTTGAATGCTGCGCTCTAAACTTCGACATCAGTTGACTTGTATGACTTCAATTGACTCCCATTGATTAGAACTCTGTTACCACAAACACATCCCGTCCACAATGTCAGTCCCAGAATGGAAAGCAGCTCTGGCGATGTCTCAGCGCTATGAGACCATCCAGAAGATGTAAGTCAACTCTTACCCGAGTTTGGCCAACACTGACTTACACTCCAAAGCCAAGAGTCTCTCTCCACCACCAGCATGAGTGAGGCTATCGCCATTGAACAAGCTGCCTACCAGATCTCTTCTACCCAGGTGCGCCCATGTCATGCAGCGGTCCAAACCTTGCGGATCCGCTGACAAGGCCTAGGACGAGTACAATCTCGCCTGTCAACCGACTTCGACACCCACGCCTCCGCAATCTCAGGAAGATGTTGCTTATGAGGATGAATCTGGTATCCGCATTGGCCCCTACGAAAATTGTCGCCCTGTTTCCGAAGGTGTCACTTCAGAGGTCTATCGTTCAGGTGAGAAGGCTCTCAAAGTCATTGTCACCTACCAAGATATCGAGCCTCACAACCCGCAGCGTGAGGCTAAGATCCTCAAGACTTTGCGGTCCCCTTGTATTCCCTTGCTCGAGACCTTTCGTGATCAGGAGCAGAGATTTGTTCTTGTCTTTCCTTTCATGCCTTATACTCTCGCCGATCTTCTCACCAAAGGACCCCTGCCTCTTGACTCTCTTCGTCCCATCTTTAGGGATATCCTGCAAGGTCTGAAAGACATCCATGCACAGGGCATTGTACATCGTGACATCAAGCCCTCTGCAATTCTACTATCTTCACCCAACGGCCCAGCCTATCTATCCGATTTTGGCACAGCATGGCATCCCGAACTATCAATCCACTCTGAGCCAGCCGACGACAAGATCCTTGACATTGGAACAGGTCCCTACCGCGCAATTGAGGTTCTCTTTGGCAATAAGTCTTACGGACCAGAAGTCGACATGTGGGGCCTTGGTGTAATGCTCGCAGAGGCGCTTCGCGATCCTCCTACGCCCATATTCGAATCACGCGCGGTTCACGAGGATGGCAATCAGTTGGGTCTTATTCTAAGTGTCTTTAAAACAATCGGAACACCTACCACCGAGACATGGCCCGAAGCAAAGGAATTCAAGGTCGCGCCCTTCGAGCTTTGGACGATGTTTCCTGCGCGGCCCTGGGGAGAGGTACTCCCCGAGGTCGATCCTGACTTTATAGACCTTGCGTCGTCGCTCATAAAATACAATAGTCAGCGACTCACTGCTGAGCAGGTACGCTTCCATTGTCCTGTTTCTTATTCGCCTCACTAATGCTGCTAGGCTCTTGAACACAAAGCTTTGTCGTGAAACCATAGCATCACATCGGAACTGGCTTAAAAGTGTGATGGAAGTGTGTTACTGATTAGCGATTGTTGTAATCAAAAAGTCCGAATCAGAGACATGATAGAATAAATAATTCTAGACTCGATGTCTCCTTCCCATTATATATCACTCTTGTGACATCTCGTGCTTTCCCTAACTCCTTCCTATATTCATCTTGTGCAACATAAAGTCCCGTGGAACAAACAAACTTATATCAAACAAACAAACAACTCAAACCGCCGTGATGCCTACCATCTCAAGTAAGCACTGGCAATTCCTGAAGTGAATCACTCTAACATAGTATAGATAAGACAAAACCCTCCACCATCCCAGCGTCAAGCACTGGCGGCGACCCAAAGCTCTTGCCTCCTCACATTGTGGAAAAGTTGAAGAAATGGGCCAAGAAAGATATCGCGAACGATGAGGATACGGAGGAAGGGGGTGTTAAGCTGGACCAATGCTCTGATACTGAAGAGGGAGGTGTGAAGCTGTAGAGGACGAAACGTTGAACTTCAATCATGGGTTCCTTAGGGATGGCACAATACACCATAGCAAAGGGTGCTAATAAAAATGTTCTTTTTTTCTAACTTTTGACTATCCGTATCCTAAAATATGTACTCAATCCCGATCTATCTACTGACGTCTCTTCTGCGTATCCGCGCCCAAGTAATCAATGGGGTTTCTGCACAACGGGCATGTGTTCTGATTACTGCTCTGGAACCACTTGTACAGACAAGTCCTATGGAACAGGTTCTTGCATGTTGTGCATCGCTTATCCGGCATGCGCTTGTCTGTTGAAATGATACTATAGCAGATTGCGCACTCGCTCTGGCCCTTGAGCGCGCCGATGATGTTTCTCTTGAACACTTGCAGACCATCGATGATGTTGCCGTTGGAGAATGTGATGACTCCTTGTGTTGTCATGATCCAGCTCTGCCACTTCTTCTCGTTCACAGCAACCCGGTTGAGGCTCTGCACAACAGCGTTCTCGATAGGGTAGTTCTGTGGGATCTTGATGGTGATGGCAGCCTGGCTCTCGTCAACTTCGTAACCTGCCGTGATTTCCCTGGCGGCTCGAGCGACACGCACGGCGAGTTCCTGCTCATCCATGGCGGGTGGCTCTTGAGAGTCGGCCCACTGCTGTACCTCGTCAAGGGCATCTGAGATGATAAGAGGAGAGAAGTACTTCGTCGTCCAGGACTCGACTGCGATTCGCGTCTGCTTAGAGCGGCAGTCGATGTACCAGGAGCGGAATAAACCAGGGGTGTACTTGTGCAGGAGATAGAAGATATGGACAAGCAACCACTGCATGTTCTTCTCTTCAGGCTCTGAGTCTGCCAGCTTCACGTCGTAGTTTTGAATATGCTCTGAGGCGAGGTTAATCTTTTCGAGCTTGAGAGGGTGCGCGGCTGAGTGGCCTAACACATCGAACATAAAGTCCAGCAAGGGTGCCACATAGTTGTCTTGCTTGAGGTTTTCATTGAAGTCGTTGCGGATCTTAAAGGACGATGTTGAGTAAGCGTCGAACACAAGCTTCCACGACAAAAGGTATGAGCGGATGGAGGAGGGGAATTCGGCGAGCATCTCGTCGGAGTACTTCTCAAGTGTGGGAGCGTCAAGCAAAAGCGAGAGAAGCTCATCGGGCAGACGGGCATCTGTCTTGTCAAGCATAGCATCGACAGATTTTTGCTGCTGTTGCTCGGGGATGGCCTTGTGGAGGAGGTTGAAAGCAGCTGTCTGAATGTCACGCGAATCTGACGCCAATAAGCCAAAGATGTCAGAGAGGTCAGTGATATGTCGCAAAGAGATCTTCTCAACCTCTCGGCAGAGGATGGCATCCACAATCTCAAGGGGCTGTGAGCTAGTATCTCGAGGTAATCGAAGCAGCTCAATCAGAGCTCTAGGTTTCGCGCCAGCATACTCTTTGAGGGCATCAACAAGATCATCATTGGGCTCCTGTAGAGACTCAATGGTGCGGAATAGCTTGAGTGAGGAGTGAATGAAAGGGAGAGCCTCATCCAACTCGAACTCGTGTGCACGGTTCCAGAGCGAGATGCAGAACTCGATTGCCTTTTCCCAGTATGATCCATAGACGTCCTTCATGCAGGGAAGTAGCTTATCAAGAGCGCGACAGATCTCAGCACAGAGAGCTGGGCTTAGGTTCTCGGGCTCATCAAGCCACGATGTGATTTGACGAACGGCGAAAACGATTCGGTTATTAGCCACCGGCATTTCACCAACCTCGTAAATCTGAGCGCATGATGAGAGGAGAACAAGAGTCATCAATGTCTTATCACTCTGAGCATTGGCACCCGCAATCTCACTCGCGACCCTGTTGCAGAACGTGTTCGCAGCCTTGGAGGGTTGGAGGGTTTCACCGAAGCCGGCGATAGTCGCGGTGGCAGGTAGTACAGTCGTAGGACCAACCTTGAGCATATCGGGCTTTAGAAGAGCCTCTTCAAAGCCGGATGATGCACCATGTGCTTCTGCCAGTGATTGCACAAGTTCGCTAAGCGCCCTCGCACTGTATAGGCCTCTGGGTGTCAACTCTCTTGAGTGCTGGGTTAGCAGATCAATGAGATCCTGAACAATCGACTTCTCGCTCGAATCGCCCCAAGGCTTGGCTTCGTTAGCCATATCGCTCAAGGTCCCGCGCGTCTTGGAGACAAACTCCTCGGCTTGAGAGCTGGCTTCAGCATGCTTCAGAGTCTGCCACAAACGGTTCTCCTCCATGCACGTGGTTTGGTCAGAGATGAGCTGAACAGTCAGACACTGGAGATACAACAGCTCAAGCTGGAAGGGCTTTGGAAGCTGCGATAGCGGAAGCTTTTCTGACAGTTGAGACACGTAAAGGGCCATTCTGGTAGGAATAGCACGTCCCTTTCTGTCCCTGTGAACTCGAAGTTGTGTAGATGCCGAAGACCCCTTCACCAACGCAACTGCCCCGCCGGTATTGTTAGTGATGGACAGCGATGGGTTGATGGGTAGCTCCAAGAATGGGGCAAGCTCTTTCATCCACACATTCGTGCTTGGGAAGAGCTCTTCAGATGGGATGTCACTCGAGGCGGCATGGTACGCCTGCGACACCAGTGTTTCAATATCTAAAGACTGTGTGCCTGCTCGCTCAAGGTTTGCTTGGACGACAGCAACAACCGGCAGCTTTCCATCGGTGTGGGTATCTAGAAGAGTGCGAATGGCCGTTGCTTTGGAAGCGATACCACTGTCTTCAAGTTCAGACAGGCCCAGCAGCAGTGCGACCAAGGTTGTGTGAACCCGTTCATCGCGGGAGAACAACTCCGGTCGACCCTTGGCGGCGATCTCCAAAGCCTGGAGTGTGGACTCTGTCTTTTGAGGTTCCTTTTCGAGGATCTCCACAAGTGCTTGCACCAGCTCTCGATAATTGCTATCTGTAAGAGTCTGATATGTAACAGCAGCCTCCAGGAGCTCCCAGTTGTTGCTGTTGCCGACTGCCAGAAGCACAGCTTGGCCGATGATGTGCTTCTGCAGATCCATGTTGCCCTTAGCTAGAACAGCCCCTCTATCATTCGAGATGAGAGATGCGAGGGCTGAATCACGCATGGTGTCGGAGGGCAGATCGAGCACCGCTTCCACCCAAGAGTTCCAGATTGGTGCGAACTGAGTGGATACGGAGCCGAGTAGGTGGAGGGAGGAAAGTAGATACCGAGAAGAAGGTGAGGTAACAGCTTTGGCTGCGTCATCCCGAGCCATGGTAGTAAAGAAGTCTGAGATCTTTGAGGCGGCATCACCATGAAATAGACGTGGGGCCATGCTAAGCGCATACTCAATAATTCTAGCAGCACCATATGGCTTCAGATTACGACTCTCCAGGAGGGTGATGCTCTGAGTAACAGCCTGAAGAGACGGCCCGGCCGTATGGTCAGGAACATCCTCTATCAGCTCAGCCATCTTGTCCCCAATTTGGCCCACAAGACCAAACCATCGTCGACCCTCTTCGGAAATCTTTTCCTGAGACTGCTGGTACTCTCTTGAAACCTCGGGCAACGATCCGGAAATCTTGGCACAGAAGATGCTGGCTAGTCGATCCCATTCTTCCTCAGACGCCGACACTACGGAAGGCGAGGCTTGTACCGTAGCGATGTATGCTTCTACGAGAACAGAAATAGCGTTGGGGCCCATGGGAATGGCGACCGTCTTTTCTGACACCGAGAACAGGAATTGCTCAATAAGAGGGAAGATGTGTTCTTGAACAAATGGTAGCTGGTCGTCGGCTGGTAGGTTCTTGAGTAGTCGCTTAGCCGTGTCGATAAAGCATTTCCATGCGTATGAAGTATTGGTTCGAGGCTCCTCACGATGTGTAATACCAGATTTGAGAGACGTCAAAAATTGGGATGCAACATCAGGTGTGATCAGGTCCGATGGCAGAACCATCAATAATTGGTCAAGGTATTCCCAGAATTTGGGTTGACTTCCCTGAGATCCTTTGGAAATGAATACTTGCAGTCTACCCAAAGGAGATTTGGGGCCGCTTGTTACCTTTCCTGATGACCAAACATCGGGATATGCTTGGGTCATCTTTGTTAGGGCTCGCACGTACTCAAGGGCAGAGCCAGCCTGGTTGGTCTTCAACCCGCCGGTGAGGAAAGCTTGCTTGACCTTCGAGTCATCTGCATAAGGAAGCTTCCGATCAATAGAGGCAAAGAGAAGTTGGCAAACCGTCCTTCTGACCGCAGCGTCATTGAACGTGATGGTTTTCCAGACATTTTCTTCTGCGAAAAAGTCGTCATACCGGGATTGAAACTTCTCCAAATTATTTGGCTCAACCTTTTGTAATAGACCAAGTACAAGCGATAAGCTGGCAGTAACAACCCTGAAGTACTTGGCCTCGGAATCCTCTGCCGTTGTGGAGCGTTCGTCGCTCAGTGTATCTTGTGTTTCTTGAATAGCCTCGATAGCATAGTCGAGAATCTGGGCCTGGCATTTATTCCAGAACGCAAGGACCTTTTCAGGGGTGTTGAGAAACGAGGTTAGTCCGTCGCTAGCAGCCCTGGCTACCACGCGGTCACGGTCATACAGACCAGCAAGCCATGCGGCGACGATCTTTGGGAGATGACGCTCAAACCTCTTTCGAGCAGACTTCATAAGCTCAAACTGGAGGTTATGTGTGAGCTCACGAACGCGACGTGAGTTGTCTATGGATGTGCGAGGATATGATTGAACCTGAGGGTGTGTTAGTTACCGTGAAAAAAATATACAGGCATGTTTTAATGGACTTACCCAGACATCAAGGATACCCTCTTCAACCCCGCCATCCTTGTCAAATGGGTGAGCCTGGACATAAGCTAGTAGCTCCTCGAGAGCCTTTGCTTTGGTAGTGCTGTCTTTCTTGAGAACGTTCTTGAGCGACACAACAACGTTGGGGTCCGAAACAGCTGAGAAAGATGGAGGTTCGGCAAGGTACGACAGAGAGGTGCCGGAGGCGGCAGTGCCAAAGCCTCCGAAGCCCGCAAAGCCAGAGCGGGGTGCTTCAAAACCACGGGCGGCCGGTTTCCCTTGAGACCGCTTCATGGCTGAGTATGTAGTAAGAATGCAGTTTCGTGTAAAGGAGAATACAAGTCAGCTGCCAGGTGCCTCTTGGCTGATGGTCGCTCTCTAAATCGGCAGAGGCTTGCAAGGCTGATGATGATATCAAATTTGGTGGTGAGGGACTAGCAAGTGATGTCACACGTGGGCACAGACCGTGTTAAATTTGGCGAGAGCGGGTCAAAGATGCTCCACTGTCGATAATGAGCCTCACTTGGAAAATGAAGATGAAGAAAATGGATGACGATACGACTGACGATGAGATAGAAAATTTCTCTTTCTTTTATAGATAATGATAGGGCTTTGGATGGGGTCTTTATTTGCATTCATGAGCGTCCCGTTTTTTCTCTTGTTTAATCACGCCGAATACTATCTACGTTAGCCAACCTGACTCACGCCGACAACTCCGAATCTTGTTGCGTGAGAACGGTTGAGGGAGTTCTTCAGGATACACGTGATAAGAACTCAGACGACAATTATATCTCGCCATGGAGGTTATGGTAGAAGGAGGTAAAAGGCAGAATAATAAAAACATATTAAAGATGAGATCTTGGTAAACTTTCCCGATTAGCTCCAGGCAGGTGAAAGTCCCAATATTTCCCCAGCTGTTCTTCGTCAACACAGCAAAGAGTCTTTGGAGAATTATCGCCAATCAAAATGTAATTGAAATATCACACTGTTTCTGGACCTCAGGTTCTTGACAAGCCAATACAAGGATTTATCAACCCGGACGTGGGGATTGATTGAGCGGCGTTTCTCTCTTTGGCGGGGCATTAGCCTTTCGTGCCTGCATTTGTCGTGTGTATCGGTTACGGGGTGTCAGAAGATTTGGCTGCTTGTAAACGGGAGTAAATAAAGGTCAGGCAAGTAACTATTAAACTCTAGTCTTTCTACAAGGGCTTCTGTCATTTATTCTAAAGCCGCAATTTCTGATGGTAACTTGGGGGGTAGACAGATTCACCACGGCTCGTGGATTCATCAATTGTGAACTTGATGCGATGCATACACGAAGGCCGAGGAAGTCTAAAATAGAAAGGCTAGCTTGTGGAAAGGCTATTACTGGGCATGGTGAATTTATTGAGTGTACGCAGTGTTTCAAGTGTTATCTGCATGGACTTATTCAATTGAGGAGCGACCAACAATAAAATTCCGCTGTACCAGTCAGCTAACTAAACCCTTGTAACGAATTGTTCCTTAAAACGTCGACTTACAGCTCATGGCTAAACTAGTGATTTTGGGATACACAGATGTGACTTATCGATTGGAGTACTGTAACGTTAAACTGCAGTAAGCAGAGAATACATCTCGATATTTGTATCTTTGTCGATTCAGTGCCAATACAAAGACATTGGACAACTAGCTTTGTATTGCTATACATGTTTAACAAAATGGAAGTAAAAAATGATGATTACATTGATTTGTTCAATTACCCGTTCGTAAATGGATCGTCGCTGCATGTGAGCATGTGAGATTACCTATTCAGTGACAAAAGCCCCTGTCGTCCTACGATTGGATGCGTGAATGCCAAGTAGGATTGTGTTGTTTTAACCACCGCGCGATGCGCTATTAAATCGAACGCCTCAAACAAAGGCGACCTTTGATTTTGTTTAGACTGAGTCTATGTAGGGGAGTCCATTGACTTTGGTCTAGACCATCGACCTGGCGTGATAAGACGAACACATCTCTTTGGCTTAGAGCCTCAGACACCGGGTCCGTCTCCGCGTCCGCTTCAATGCAGCTGCATTGAGTCGAACTCTGCTTCCGTTTGCCATGTCTTAGGCACAAAGACCCTAGCCGAGTGTTCTGATAAGCCGACTGAGACAATACCCCTGCTGCCTCGCGTGAGCCGTACCCTTAACGACTCCCCCGGGCGCCCGCTTCGTTACGAGCAGGATGTTCGTATATGACCGTCACGATAGTTACTTTTTAGGCCGAGGTACTGGATAAGGTATGAACTAATAAGCTGATGTGACGCAAAGGATCTCTCGGTGAAGAGGATGCACTTGTGTAAGCAGGTGTACCCATCATGGCTGCTAGACAGAGCCTCCACGGTCTGTGAGGTTGACGTCAACGGCTGGTGCACGAAACAGGCGGGGCGGAACAGCGTCCACTTGCCGCTTCTGTCTTCCCCGCAAATGGACGACCGCCGCTGAGCCGAGTCCTGCAGAATACATGCAGGCCTGACTGTAAAGTACGACTAAGAATTGTAGACTGTAGAGTCTTACCCGGGCTAAGTCATCAGCAGAGACACGTTTGCGGTGTTTTCGTTGTGGAGTGTCCTCTAATGCCGCATTTATCAAATCTTGAGCTCAACAAACAATGCACAAGAGGCGTTTGTTAGACAAGAGTCGCGAGTCACGACTGTAAGTCGTGGAACTGTATCACGGCGTCACCTTCTCTCAACCTCACACGCTGTCCCCTCTTTTTCTTAGGCCTTGTCCTCCCCACTCCCCCAACTTTACAGGGGATCCACCCAGACTAGACCTCTATTGACCCTTGTCCTCAGGCCGTCCCTGACCAAACAAGCCCCCATCGCGTGTCGTTTGTCACTGTCACTTGCGTTCCATCGTGTTAAAGGCCAAGGGTTTCCCCTCTCGTAGCTTGCCATTAGTTTCCTCAATTCTTCAGCTTCACGATAGTCTCTTTTGCATCACTTTTACAGCATTTTACGCTGCCCATCTATCAACTATCTCCGTGTTAGTCACTATTGTGTCTCACTTGAAGATACCAGCACTTTCGCTTCAAGCCACTGTGTCGTGTGTGCCGTGTGAGCTGTTTCAATTGCAAATCCGGAACTGTCAATCGGATGCTTCCCCTTCGTTCTTCTGGTAAGTTGTGGCGAGAGCTTGCTGTACATGTCTAGCATTTAAACTCAGCATGTAAAACCTGATTCACTTGTTCCCGTTGCTAATATTGATGCAGCTCGTCCTAAACCATTCACATCCGAAGCTCACAATGTTAGCTGCTACGCGCATCTGGACAGGTGAGAGGCTTCTCCAGTCTCGCACTTCTGCTTCCAACGTGCTTCGTTCTACCGTCTCGTTGCAATCAAAATGCGACCATGTCAGAAGCTTCTCCTCAGTGCCAACGTCTTCCACATTACCGCAATACCAAAATGGTCGTCGTCGTGGTTCCATACGGTTTCAACATCCTGTACCGTTAGTCCGCCGAATTTCCTGGGAAAATAGGTCGAGAGTCGCTTTCAGAAAGGCTATGAAGGGGTTCAATCACCCTTCAGATGCCAGCAAATTTGCTAGCTTGGACCAAGTCAAGACTTGGGCAAGTGATTTGTGCGGCTTTCGGCCTGGCGCAAACATCGAAGACGTGGAACGAAGCGCTATTGACCACCTGCTTCGGGGCGACAAGAAGGCCAATATTTACAAGGCCACATTCACCCATGGTCATCACTTCAGCGGACGAAGTGTAGATGTGGAAACACCCAAGAAAAGTCCATTCATTACCGTGCATGGAAACCAGGCTTCCTTCATTGATCCTGTCACAAACCGTCGCGTATCTAGATCATCGACAACGGGAACGGCTCGATATGAAGATCAGGCAGCATATGAGCCGACTGACTTTGTTGATGTTTCTGCAAAGGCTGACACTACTCCTAAGTACGATGACTTAGCCAAGTACAAGCCCACCAAGGATATCGAGACTGAACAGCAAAACCAAAACGAATATGAAGATCTCGACAAGTATAAGCCGCTGGTCGATGAGGTTACCACACAAGACCAATCAGTTGAGTACGACGACCTTGACAAGTATGGCCCCATTAAACACAACGAGCCTGATGGAAAGCTACCGGATTCGATCGAGGAAGACTCGAAGCAATACGAAGATCTTCACAAGTACTCATCAAGTAGTCTTGATAACCCTTTGGCCCAGCCTCAACTGACCGCTGAAGAGCAGTCCAAACTCTACAAAGATTTGGATCAGTACAAGCCGACATACTGGAACGAGCCCAATGGCAAAATATCACAGTCCGTTGAGGAATTGTCGAAGAACTATGACGACCTGCAGAAGTATGAGGCCGTATACTGGAATGAACCCGACGGCCTACGGCTGCGTTCTTCGGAAGAGCTTTCTAAGAATTACAAGGACCTCGGCTCTTATGGGCCTGTCACATGGAATGAGCCTGATGGTCTACGCCGTCTGACACCCGAAGAGGAATCCAAGAAGTACGATGATTTGAACTCGTACGACCGTCCCTTTGAAGCCAGCCGATCTGTCTTGAGAGCGCATGAGAAGGCTCAGATGGACACCACCATGAGAGGCAAGCCTCTGGCTTCCAAGGTTGATGTTCCTGTTGAGGACTTCACAAGCATGTATGACGATCTTCACAAGTATGGGCCTGTTCACTGGAATGAACCAGATGGTCTCCGAAAGCCCACTCCCGAAGAGTTGTCTAAGAACTACGACGATCTCCACTTGTATGGTGCAGTAAGCTGGAATGAGCCTAACGGTTTGAGACCATTGACCGCTGAAGAAAGGTCTAAGCACTACAAGGACACTCATCTCTACGCTAACCAGGATCTGTCCCCTCCAATGACACGCGTGCATCCTGAGGAAGCTACCAAACAGTACACTGATCTGAGCGCTTATGCTGCTGCCAAGGACGATGGATCCCTAGCAGAGCGTGTTCATTCAGAATTGACATCAAGCCAGTATGCTGACTTGGACAAGTACCCCTCAGCTGGCTTTGAGGAGGCCACGAAGCTCCAACATGTTCATTCTGAGGAGTTGACCAAAAGCTACACGGACCTTGCCAGTTATAAACCTTCCGGCTTCACTTCTCAGGCTCAGGCTTACCCCGTCGACCCGGAGGATGCTCTCAAGGTCTGCCAGGACTTACATAAGTATGCCACAGTTCATAAGGAACAAAAGGCACCCAATGATGCAATTTCCGTTCCTCTGGATGAAGTCGCCCGCGGCCTCCGAGAGTTCGATTCCAAGGCAGGTTCCCAAGATTCCCTGGATACAACGTCAATTGCTTATTATCGGAATACCAACAGGTCTCTTACCGACTCTACGGAAATTGATGTTGACTCTGACTCTGGGACTGCAGAGGCAATCCGGGCAGCAGTCTTGCGTAGAGCCCATGAGAAGAGTCCAGGAGCGGAGAACCCGGTCCTAAACATTGGCGAAAATGACCGAGCTGAGTTTCAACACATATCAGACGAACCTAAATTTACTGGCAACTATTCTCGGGACTTCCCAGACGAGTTTGCTGCATCTTGGAGCAAGGACAACTCGACATCCAAGTCAGCATTGTATCCCAGTAACCGCGGAGACAAGTCAGAGCCTTTGGAAGAGGCCATTGAAGACAACGTTGAACCTGAATCCATGGACGGAAGCTTTCCTATCGAAGGTACAAGGCTTCAACCGGCACTAGACCGCTTTGCCGGAAGTGGACTTGAAGATACTTATTTGCATATACCCCAAACAACCTTCTCTGCAGATCATGGACAGTCAGCCACACCCAAGCCCGAAAGTCTTTCATCATCAACTGAAGTCAATTCGGAGACACCTCAAACATCCGAGGAGCCGAAGATCATCTCTTACAAGATCCTTGCCTTCGACCCAACTTCAAAGACGATGAGCGTGGCGCAGGCTACTTCGACGGTCGATACCAACGAAACTCCAATGCCCCTACCTGACGCTCTTGTCCAACTCACAGACCCCGCCAAATTCTTGCCCTTCTTCAAGTCACTCGAGAACCAAGGTTATGAAGTGATTTCAGGAAGTGGTCATGCGCTAGTGTTTCGACAAATGCGATCAGCCTCGGAAGAGCTAGCCGATGGTGCTATCAGCCCAACAGACGAGATAGTTCGCTGGGGAGGAACGTTGCCGACCTCTGAAAGCATTCCCATTGACACTGAAAGCGAAGGAAGAAAACATACCGGGCCCAAGCGCTCATCAGGTACAAGGTCAAGAAGCTCGACTAAGAAGAGAAGTATCGGCCGCAAAGTCCTTGTAGGCACGATTGGAGTTGCAGGATCAGCATATGCTGTGGCTATGTTGGCAGAGTACTTGAGTACCAAGGGGTTGGAGCCCAGCAAGCACCAGACACGACACGTTTAGTTTCCTAACGTCATTTTCATCATGTTTTGGGTTGGAGTTCTGAAGCGAATTACTTTATTATACACGATGAGAAACTGGTTGGAGTATGAGGAGCGGCGCACAATGGAATTGGAAGGCTACGTGCAATCTTTTAGCGACTGAGATATGATTGCTCTTTTTCTTTACTGCGATAGGTTTATGTGCGGGATGCATTCAGCATGAGACTGACATGACACGGAGCTCGGGAGTTAAGATACCTCGGCATCAATTTGCTGCATTCAATAGCTATAGAAGCAATGACATTCGTTTAAGCAATTTTGACCATTCTTGACCTGCCATCTCTCATAGGTCCGTAACGCACAGAGTCCATTTTAACCATTCCTCTTTTTGTTCTCGATTATTCCCAGAATCTGTTCCCAATTACTATTATAATCCGGTATGGCCAACACCGTAATTTCAACCCTCCCGCTCTGAGAACCCAGGGCCTGTGCTAACTTGTCCGATCTTGTCCATGTGCATTTCATGTTTCCTCTCCTCGGGACTCCAGCTCTGACGACGCTGGAACGAGGGTGTCCAGCTGTTCGTGTGCTGCATACATCGTTCGGCGGCAGCTTGAGCAGATGGCGAGGTGGGAGCTGCAGACGTCAGCTTGGAGAGAATGACGAGGTTGTGCTGGGGCTGGGTACCTTTTGAAGGAGGGGCAGTGTGACTCGTGGTGGATATAGCGGTTGGTTGATGATCCATTGTGAAGAATTTGTACGTGTTGGTGCAGATACTGATGTGATCTTTAGGTGATGGTAATGGGGATGTTGATGTCGTGTAGGATTGAGTTGTTTTGTAGTTGAGTGGTTGGTATGAGTAGTCGTTGCTAGAGTTGTAGCTGCATCAGTGTCTTGCAGTAATTACCCTATTTGATGCTCCTGCCCAGACATATTTATAGGACCCCCCCAACGATAGATCGTCGCGGACCCCTCTTCAGCTCGACCCCTACACAAGGGAAATGATTCGAAGTGGCGAACCCGTGGTCTGATGTGTGCTGCAGACAAGTGACGCCGAGGCGTTATTATCTCGGGGTTTTAGAGTTTGTAGCTCGGGAACTCGAGATCGGAGCTTAGGGATAGCATCGTATGTCTTACTTTTCATACGGGGTTATACAATGGGATATGCCGGGGAATGAAGTGGTAATGTTGCAGTTGATGATGCAGTATTCTTTATTTGGCATTGACTTTGCTGGGCTGTCGGGTAAACGAGAAGGGGTTGGATTGTGTGCTGTATGTACGTCTCACTTGCATGTGCTTCGTTATTCTGGGGTACCCCAATTCTTCCCGGTGCGTCGTTCGTTGGTGGAATCATTCATATCACGATTTATCAAGTCTAGACCCTCATGTGACATCAGATCATCCACCAACTACATGACTTCTTCACACGCATGGCTTGGTTTTGACCAATAGGGGAATATCTCATTGTTTGCTCTCTTACATTCGTACAGCCATGACAATAAAAGCAAAAACGCTAAACCCTTTCCCATGGCCTGTGCCCCAAGCAAGCCTCGTCTATACATGCTCTCAATGCCGGCATATCCGCCTTCCCTTTTTGTTTTGGTGCCCTTCCAACTCCATCATACAGAAATACCAAGACGCCTTGGGCTATGCAGTTGCAAATATCGACAAGTCGTGGATAAAAAAACGGATGTAAACAAGTTGAAATGAACAGGGGGTATAAAGCAAAATAACAGTCATCCACCGTCGGATAAAAAGTAGAAACAGGAAACCGTCCGAGAAGTAACGAGTAGCTATCTCTCGAAGTGAAGAATGGTATGTGCATGAATAGGTGAGTGAATCAAGGAGTCTTGGGTCGTTTCCAGTAGTATTGCTATATTCTGTGTAAGCTTGTATTCATTTAGAGAAGTGTTGGATGTTACAAACCTTGTGTTGCTTGCGACAAGCGCGGAGACTGGGCTTGCGGAGGCCGTCGACAACTGCTGCGCGACGCTGCTGGTCATCGTCCTCCTCAGGGATGTAGTAGTACTCGCTCTCGAGGGGCTTGCCGGCGGCGTCCTTGCCCTGGCGCTTGATGATGCCAATGCAGGATGTGCTCTCGATGACATCGCGGAGGTTGTCCTTGGTGAGGTCTCGCTTCTCCTCGATGGGGAGATTCTGCATAATTGTGGTCAAAGGTGTCGAAGACAGACGAGAGAAGGCGAGCTGGTTAATCACGTGGTTGCCGACAGCAGGGTTGGAGTCAAAGGACATTTTGAAGATCTCGGGAGTAGGTGAGGGAGAAGTCTCACGAGGGGGTGAAGAGAGAGGAGACTCGGTCCTGGCTTGCTGCTTGCGTGGAGAGTGAGGAGCAGAAGGAATCTGACGAGGAGCGAAAAGATCAGAAGCGACCACATTGTGTAGAGGGTTGGCAGCTCGCTTGGCGCCCTTGAACATCTTGGGAGACTTGGTTGTTATCGAAGCCAGCCGGCAGGAAATATCGGCGCCGAAGGGTCCGAATGAGTGCACGATGGGATCATTCTCCTCATCGGGGTCGTGGTCCTCGCCATCGCTAACCTCACTGCTGAAGCTGGCGGTCACATCGGTGCACATGCTGACATTGATGTTGCTAGGGTCGAGTTTGTGCTCTGGCAACTCGAGCTCCGCATCGTCCTCGTAGATTTCGATATCACGACCAGGCATAATGGCCTGGAGGCGGCGAGAGCTGGACAGACTGGCAGGTGTGGGGCTCTCGGGGGAAGTAATACGAGAAGCACGGCGGGGAGGAGAAGACTGGAGAATAGCCTGAGCACGGGATTGGCAGGGAGGAGAATCCCAGGTGTCGGAAACATGGTCAGTAGTTCGCTTGGGCCATTGGACGAGCACACGAGAGCTCTGCACATCAATTATGATCTCAGAGCCTTCTGTTTCACTAGTAAAGCTATCGCCCTTGTACAATTCCCAAGTACGGCCCTGGCTATGCAGCTTGAGGCCGTTCCAACCATTGCAAATAATCTCAATCTTGCTGGGCTCGAGAGAGCTTGTGGCAGCAAGAAAGCGAGCCTTGACGTGGACGCGAGAGACTAGACGGTCGGCCGAGATCTGGTAGTGGGACGAGTTGGAGGATCGACCCATAATCAGCGTCTCGCCGTTTTCCGACAGTTCAACGGCGGGGACGGCAGCGAGCGGGGCTCGCTCGGAAGCGGAAGCGGCCCGTTGAGGCGGGGAACTCGACAAGATACCTGTACTCGACGTGGGGACGGGAGTAGGATACTTGAGATGAGCACGAGACCGAATGATTCCGGATCCTGAGCCGAGATTCTGTCGCTTCACAGGTCGAGGCAGGTTTGGGGAAGATGAGAGAGGCTCAAAGGGCGGCAGAAGAGTCGAAGCGGAACGCTTAGATCCGGCAAGGGAGCATGGCTTCATGGCTGGCAGCGAAGGCTCAGCGGAGGAGCCCTTTCGTGGTGACGAACCGAGAGAGTCCATTTTTGGTTGTGAGTGGTTTTGGTTGTATCGTATCGTAGGTTGGTAGATCGAGGGATCGAGGATCGAACTGGATCGCGTCCAGAGGCGTTGGAGACAAGACCAGCAACACGCGTTGAGAGCTAAGTGTTGGATCCGTTCCGAATTCGAAGCAACGAACGAGTATTCTTCTTTTCCTCCTGTTTTCCTTCCCTAATCCTATAGAGACTCTTGCCAGCAAGGGCGTGTTCGTCGTGGAAGATCCAAGTGTGGGTGGAACGATGACGGCCACGAGAGGCGGTCTAGTTTTTTTTTTGTAAAACGAGTCCGGTATGGATTAAAACATGTAAGTAGGAGTACAATTATTTTGACAATGAGGCCCAAAGACGAGACCAAGCGTTGATTCTTGGAAGTGATGTAAGGGGGGAGAAAAGTGAAAGGTTGAGGTGAGTGAGTGTGTGAGTGTCTCGTGTGCGTGGTGTGCTTTGGTGGTGGGAGGTATTTAAAGAGGGTGGGTTTCTGCTGCGACTAGGGACGCGGGCACGTACTTTGCGCG
The DNA here is from genome assembly GCA_013266165.1 of Fusarium graminum. NCBI lineage: Eukaryota > Fungi > Ascomycota > Sordariomycetes > Hypocreales > Nectriaceae > Fusarium > Fusarium graminum. The sequence continues at coordinate 168,827 of JAAGWP010000019.1, read as the reverse complement.
CACCCGTGAGGTGTTGGCGTTGGCGTGGGTTGGCGTTTTTTCGTGCGATGCTACAGTGCAGTGGACGATGCACTGAAGACTAGGTGATCGGGCTGTGTTTTAGCGGTCGATGGATAACGGTTCCAGGCGCTTTACGCGCTTCTGGCCGCGTTGAGTGGTGGGCCTGTGCTGTATCGACAAGGACAGATGGATGACGTTCCCTAAAACGCGCTGAGTTATAGTGGCTGCGTATGGTTCAGGCTAGGGATCCCTGCGGCCATGGAGATCGATGTCTCATATTTGTGTTGCATTAATATGATTTCTTTTTGTGCTTGGGTATAATATATCCCCTTTCAATTTCCTCTCCTTGATCGATTGCTCCTTTGTTTTACTGTAATTGAGAGTTGACAGCTTCAATCTGTTTAATTTTTCATCTTGCTTGCAGTGCGGGACCGTCGCAGAGCCAACCTCTTGTTCAACCTCCAAATTGTCAAAAACACGTCTCCACCAAAGAATCCGAGGGAACTGAGCCCCTTTGGGACCGCGTCTAGTGTCTTCCAGACCAATCTCTTGCGAAGAGTACATAAAGTGCGAGGCCAAGTTAAATTACGCATGTTCTTATTCGTTTTTGTGCCTGGTGCTTCGCAGTCGAATCTCCACCTCCAATTACTCCCCAGGGAAATTGAGCATCACGTCTTGACGCCTGGAATTTAAAACTAGAGCTGAGCAACGAGGTTTGATGCCGGTGCATCGTGATATATCGTTCAGACCATTAAATCGATTCGACCTCAAACAGAGACCGATAGGCATCGGACGATCCAATCGGAATTTATTTTCACTGCGCTTGTGAGGTTGCCGTAGTAATCACCATAGCAATTGGTGTATTTGAGTTCTCTGGAACGCCTTCACCCTTGATGCGCTCAGACTGGCCAACCCATGACGCATGTATTATCTGGGGCCGTAATTGATCGCGTTTCTATTCCCCCTTGACACAAAGTCATAGCCCGCAGTACGCCACATATAGCCACAGGTAGAGATAGGGCCGGCTGATCTTTGATCCATTGTTCCTCAATTCATGGCTTTACCAAGACTCTGACTGAGATACCCTGCGGCACAATCGATTCGTGCGAAAATAGACATACACATGCGCCACATCGACATAAAGTGGTTTAAAGCAATTTTATGATCTTGCTTTATGCAATTGAGTAATTCTTAATGATACTCTCGCCTGTGGGCGAGTGACAGGCCCCGATTGCAATATCGAGTCGCAATCTCACGATAGCTTCACTCCTTAGGCACCCAAATTACTGTTATTTACCTTTCTTGTGAAGATCACACTTGTCGCATTTGGACTAGTCAATCAGTTTGGTAGCATCAATCGTACTCCTTGCACATGCTTTGGACTCGGGACTCTTTTATGTGTTACATGTTTCGTCGCAATAGTCCGAGTCAACGCAATGTCCACATTCTTGGCAAAGGTATCCGATATTGTAGCGAATGCACGTTATCCTATGACGTTACTGTCAGTTGAGAAAAGACTTCGACGAGTACGAATGAAGATAGGGATTTCTAGGCAAGCTTGGCCTCTGATGGTCGCATGGAGGTGAGAGGTAAGGTATACATATGTCCTTACGGGCATGACCCTGCTGAACTTCATGTTGTCCACTGAAAATGCTCAACAATGGTGTTCTGTTCTGGAATGATTCCTTCGATGCCTCCACTGAAGGGCAAATATTGTCAATCCGGTTGTGACACAGCTCCTGAAGCTGGGTAGCTCCCCTTCAAGATGTTATTGAGAGCTTGAGACTGGTTTAAAGAGTCCACGAGTTGACCAATCAACCTTCGTATCAGTGATCCGACAGAAAATGAACAATGCTTAAATCCTCTTGATGCAGCTTGACTTTGTCCTCATCAGACATTGAAGTGGCGCCTTGGGATGATTGTGGATTTCTGTGATGGATTGGAATGGTCGTAGCGTAATTGATGTGAAGAACACGGCGAAGATATCTGTCACTGCTGTCGAATACTTCTCTGTTTACGAACCTACCTTTAATGAACATCTCAAACCCACCAAGAACTGCTTTTGATGTCGTGAGCCGCATATCTACCAGAGGTCAATAGCTTACGAGATATAATACCAACATGCATAGAAGCTCCCAAGTTCAATACTGCAGAGGCAATCAGGCACATTAAAGATAATTTGAACTAACGTATTAAGTAATTCGTATCTAACTAAAAATTATGGCATACATCATACATCGTAAATGCTTAATTAAGCTTCAACAAGTGTAACCTTGGTCTCCTCCTTGAGATCCCGGCTGCTGAAACCAACACGGATGGTGAACTCGCCCTCGGGAATAACCCACTGCTGGGACATGATGTCCCAGTAGCTGAGATCACGGCGCATCAGCTCAAAGCTGACGCTCTTGCTCTCACCAGCCTCGAGGTAGACCTTCTCGAAACCACGGAGCTGCTTGGGGGGAGTGCCGGAGGGAGCGCTCTCGGGGAAGGAAACATAGAGCTGTGGAACGGTAGCGCCGTCAACCTTGCCGGTGTTGGAGACGGAAATGGTCACGTTGTAGAGGTTCTCCCAGAGGGCGGGGTTACCACCGGGCTGAACGGGGAGAGCCTCGGGAGCGGCAGTGATGTCGTCGGCGAGAGGCTCAGCGGAGATATCGGAGATCTCGAAGGTGGAGTAAGACAGACCGAAGCCGAACTCGTAGCGCACAGAGATGTTCTTGGCGTCAAAGTAGCGGTAGTCGATCTCAAGCTTCTCGTCGAACCAAGACTGCCAATCCTCCTTGCCGGTGGTGTTGACGGCAGTGGTGGGAGGAGCGTTGTAGTCGGTACCGTTGAAGGCAATTGTGTAGGGGAGACGGCCAGAGGGGTTGACATCACCGTAGAGAAGGTCGACGAGAGAGTTACCTGACTCCTGGCCAGGGAAGTGGGCGGCGAGGATGGCGGTGACGTTGGGGTGGTCGGCCCAGGGGAGGTTGTTGATGCCAGAGGAGTGAGTGACGACGATGGTGTTGTTGCAAGACTTGGCGACAGACAGGACAACATCATCGCCGTCCCAGTCAACGCTGAGATGCTCACGGTCAGCGGCCTCCTCAGCCCAGGTCTTGAGGAAGACAATGCAGGCATCAGGTTGCTGGGGGATCCAGAGGTCGGTAACGTTGGATGTAGCTATGAGAGTGTTGTTCAACCAGTTCTGAACAAGAGTACCGTCCTGCTTAGCACGGGCATTGATAGCAGTAAGAGGAGAAATGATGTAGGTCAGACGACCAGTTCCAGAACCACCACCAGCAACGAGGGTACCGAATTCGTAGTCCTTCTGGTTGTAGAAACCCTCAGTGGGGTCACCAGCGTCGTTACCAAAGACAGCAATGGACTTGGGCTTCTTAAGAGGAAGGGCGTTCTTCTTGTTCTTGAGGAGGACGGTAGACTCGGCGCCTTGCTTGCGGATCAAGTCGCCGTGGTTGCCGCGGACGTCACGGCTGCGCTCGCCGGTGAAGTTGAACTCACGAAGCCAAGAAGAGCGGGGGCTGAAGGTGTTGAGGTCGGCGCTGGACTCATCGACAGAGGGGTAGTCCTTGTCCTGGCCGAGCCAGAAGTAAGGGGCCATGATGCGGAGGATCATGTCATCGACTCGGGTTTCCTCAAGAGTGCCGTTATTGACAGCGCGGGTAACGTTGCCACCGAAGAAAGAACCAGCCTTGAAGTTGGTTCCGTAAGCACCAATACCACCGGGCCTAATATTGTCAGTTTGATGTAGTCAGGAAGTGTTGGATGTACTTACATATCCATATCGAGACCGCTCTCAATGGCAGCAACGCCAGCGTGGGTAGCACCCCAATCGGACATGACATAACCCTGGAAACCAAGCTCATCTCTCAAGATACCGTTGAGGATCTTGGAGTTCTGGCAGCCGTAAGAGCCGTTGAGGCGCTGGTAAGAGCACATGAAACTGGCAGCCTTGGCGTGGGCAGCATTGGCAAAGGGCCAAAGGTACAGCTCGTGCATGGTTCGGTCGTCCATGTTACTCGAGAGAGCCTCGGTCTCGACCTCGGCAACGTAACCGTCCTTGACAAAGGTAGGGTTTCGCATAACCTCCTGCTCGTTTCCGATGAAGTGCTTGGCCGTGGCCTGAACACCAGCATCTTGGTGACCGTTGATGGTCTTCTCCATCGCCACACCGGTCAGGTAGGGGTCGGGCGAGAAGCCCTCCCAGTTACGACCAGAGTAGGCAGAACGTCCAAGAGGACCGGCGACAGGGCCGAGGAGAATGTGGGCACCCTTGGCCTTGAACTCCTGTCCCATGGCGAGACCTCGCTGGTAGAGGAGGTCCTTGTCGAAGGAGGCAGCGGCGGAAACACCAGCGGGGAAGACACTGGCATAGTCGGCCACGCGGATGGAGAGAGGGCCATCGTGGAGGCACAGGCCGTTGAAACCGAGACGAGGAATGGCAACGATGTTTCCGACACAAGGACCAGGTGTTCCTGTGACCATATCGGCCTTCTCCTCGAGGGTCAGTTTGGAGAGGAACTCTTGGGCCTTGACAAAGGCATCCTCCCATCCCTTTCCAGTGGCATTGTCTATCGAGTGTTAGTTTGCAGCGGGATCCTGGGAGCATTTAAACATACTGGCAGGGAAATGAGGCGAGTGGCCGTACTGTCCGAGGATAGTAGTGTTCTTGGGCTGAACCCAGCTGAAGGCCTCGTCGCTGCGATCACCCGCATCGTAGGCTTGAGCATTAACAGTCGCGGCCAACAGGCCAGAGACCAGCATGGATCGAAGGCTAGCCATTGTGAGGGAGTAGAGGGGAATGGCTCTTAGTGATGATGATCTTCATGGTATTTTTCTGCAGACTTTGGTTTGACTTATATACTTCCAGCTCCGGCAACGGATCACCACATCCCATCCCATCCCATTTCACGGCGAGCCCGACCTCTCGCAGGAAAAGATTATCACCCCAACAGCTGCGTCATCGTCCGTAAAACTCAATGCTAGCTTCAGGCTAGTAGAGGAGCTGTGCGGGGGAATAACAATGCGGAGTAGCATTGGAGGGCCATCGTGTGATGGCATTCCCAGTTTGCGCGCTGGCAGTCCCATCGGCGAACTTCACATCAGAGGTGATTTACCGTAGCTTAGCCGTGTATCCAGTAATGCATCCAATTAGACAGTCTATAGAATAAACTTTGAGCACCAGCCTTCATTTCATGGTGTCATGGCTTTGTTGAAAGATGGGGACAGCGCCCCAGAATGTAACACAAGATACCGGGGAAGGCCTCCCCACAGCTTGTAATAAGGCCGCTATGCGACCGAGCATCCGAAGTTGAACCATGGGCTTGCCATGAGGTTTTTTCCTATTCAGAAGAGAGTCACCAGTTCAGCTTGGGCAGTTTCCTAGTGCCGGGATGTAAGTGCCCATTGAGAGTCCGGGGGAGAAAACCGGGGTTTCTAGCGTCCTGTTCTTCTCCGCAATTGAATTCGGCCCTGTTGTGGACTCGCATTTCCTGATGCGGAGAAAGAAGACTTGATGGTCGATCGAAATCGTGCTAGGCTACCAGGTATGTACCTGGAAAACGGATGTTTTCCCACTGAACACCTCGTTCTGCCCTTGTAACTGAGCCTGAAGTTTTTTCCCACTTCTCCACAGTATCGCGATAAACGGCTTCACGTTAGTAATACCGACCCAGTGCCATGGTCTGGTGACGGCTACTACAGGGGAGTTTGGTGCTGGGATGATTCAAAGTTAAGTTACAGTCGGGCACTTTTACCTTCTGGGACTGTAGTGGGCACTGTCCAGGCCATTATGACGGGACAAGACGGCCTTCATCTCTAGTGATAACGTTGTTTCTAGCTTATTGAACCCGTTTTTTGTCACTTCAGCCACGCGGGAAACTGACCGTCATTTCCATATCGACTCCATTCTGCATTGTATATCCGCATCCCACGCCAGCCCAAACACCATTGCCGTATACAATTGCCGTTTTTGAGTGCTTTGATCTTCCATCGGTATGAAGTCGGTCAAAGTACATCACTTTTCTCACAGCTAATTCAAATGGGTGGCATGTCTACAGCCTCGGGTTCATGTCTGTGGCCGAAAAAAAGTCAATTAATGCAAACCAGTCTTGTGGCCGTTGAACTGGGATCCGGATTGCATTGGAAAATTAGTTTGGCAGAGAGTTGAGGCGGTTCTACTGACTCAGGCGGCTAGTGTACCTCCACATTTTTGACTCGAAAAGTTGAGTGCGGAGAGGAGGAATTGAGAGTGCGGAATAACCTAAAAGAGAATTGTGATGTGGATAGTTTGTTCTCTGAGATATTTATGCATACAAGTACTATTGTGATGGATGATACGAGACTTTCTAACGTTGGAAGTCAATTGACTTTTATGACGCAATGTTTAGTGCAGGGATATTTGATGGTTGATGGCAGAACCTGGCTTTTGCAAATGACAGCCCAATAGAATTACACAGAATTTGAATCAGTGTCTTGTTCTCACATTCGTATGAACTCACAATCACTACAGAACTAATTCAGACTCTCATGAAATATAATTCAATTGTACACAAGTACAAACTAGATCACACCCAAACTCCCGACATAAAGATGTTCTAGGGTAACCTTATAGCCAAGCGGCATTTTTCGCATAGCAAAATGCGGACAAGCTCGGTTTGGGTGAACCGAAAAACCGGGGAACGTAAGAAAAACCCGGGGGCTTGCCTAGCCCCCGGCCCCCACTTACGCCATTAGATTTAGACTTAAGTTTTAGGCCTCGGCAGGACCTTCCTCCGAAGGGGGAGGATTGCAATGTTTGCAATAAGTGTTGGGAATATATTGGGTTTTGTCTTCGGGCTCTGCAAGACATTCTCGGTCCTCAGGTCCAGTACCGCCTGCTTTGACATGCTCGTACATGGGAAAACATAGTTCCATTTTGGAGCCATAGACGACGAGTCGGCGGCAATCTTGGCAGATGGTGGCGATGCTGGACAACATACACATTTTGGCGGGTTGGAAGAGTTCAAAAAGTTGATTCGTCGTAGAAGATATGAACCCTGTGTCTGTTGTAGGGAAGTTTGTTGGCGATATTGGTTGTTGTAATCCTGGATTGAGGCTGGGAGGTTTTGGGGAGTTATGCTAAGATAAAGCTATGGCTATGTTGTTGTTTGTGATTACACGACAAAGAAGAAAATGGACACATCAGTTATCAAAGAAAGTAACACATATCATTGATGCACGAACAGTTATTCAAGAGAGTGTTCAATGGCTTTGTTCGTAGAACATTGAGAATAAATTAGACCAGTCGCCGAACATGCAGAAGTCTAGCTTGAGCATGTCTTTTTATAGAACATAAAGTCAAGCAGTAGCCTTTGCTGCTTTGCATCTCGGACATTCCTCTTCGTGAACATAGATAGTATCATGCTTCGTAGCCTTGGCACATATTCCCGGTTTCTTTTGCTTCACGTGTTCGCACTGGATTTCTGTTACCGGCATGGAAATGAGGTGCGGACATTTCCTGCAGAGATACCCGACGCTGGAGATAGTACACATGTGGCTGATTGATGTATTTGAGAAGAAATATAAGAGGTGTAGAAGATGTCGCCCAGAACAGATATTTCTTCGATAGGCAAAGTAAGAATTCTTTATACTAATTCTGGCTGCCGATATCACATGTCTATTAAGACAAATTATATTGAGAACCAGTCGATTTGACGGATAGTGCTGTGTCACTGTATCACATATTAGGGTATATGGTATCACAAGAGTTCAACATCAACGTTAGGATTAAGGTAGGCCATTTTGAATGACCAAAGGAAGTATTTCACCATGAACCGCATCGTATATGGTTGTGATGGAGCGTCACGTAGACTATTTCTCCTTCTTGCGCTTAACACTCTTCAACCCATCTTACTTTTTTTCAAGACAATCCTTACATTTATCTTGATGAGTGTGGATAGCGGAACTGTTGATTTTCTTTAAACAGCTTTGCCACACTTTTGAGCTCAGCGACACTGGTCTGTCACTGCAATGGCTCACATGATAATAGCGTCTATGTCACTGGAGGGTGTTGTTATCTCTCAGGAGACATCCAGGAGTGAAAATTTCAGATGGGAAAGGTAGGAGAACATCGTGCGCTCCATTGCCATTCAAGCTTGCAGTTGTTGCTGATGTTGGGCGTCATGGTGAACCTTTGATCACATTTTCGGTGTCTAAATCTGGTACGCGGTGAGAAAACACGTTACTCGCAGTCAGACTTGTGCAACGTTTCACGGCCCCGATAAGGTGAGAGGTAACGTAAGAGGTAACATCAAAAGCGTTAGCCATGCTCAGACGTGATTTCAAATAAGACTATCTAGCTAGCTGGCCTATATTCCTGATGTAGCCTAAATTTATTTCTTCTCTTTTGCAGCTTTGCACCTGGTGCAGCTAGGGTCACTGACTGGTATATCGACGGGGACGGTGCGCTTCAGACAATGCTTCCCTTTCTTCGCAGCATCACACTTGGTTGTGCTCATGTGGGAATCAAGAAGGTTGCCGCATTTTCGGCAGACATATCTAGTATGGTTAGTGACGCACATGGTTGAGAATTTGTGTCTCTGGTTGACCGTGTTGGAAAGATTTGTGATTCCTCGTGTAGAAGTGGGATGAGAGTGTGTTAGAGCACGGCATTGTAGTTGATGAAGACACGGTGCGTGGATTATATACCCGGGATTGTGAGGTGGAGGATATTACTCACTTCAACAGTGGTCTCTGATTGACTTGAGGCAGGCGTGTAATTTATCGCAAAATGAGACATATCCATCGACAACTTATTGAAGTGCGTGATGTACCACGGCCATACAGGCTCAAGATCTGTGAGTGTCCGATCACGATATCACTCTGATTCCGAACTACCCATTTCGAGTGTCACCACTTTTCAAGCTGAACCAAGTCCTTTGTAAGTATATTCATTACTACATACCTTTGTTCAATCATACGAAGCTCCAGTTGCCTATAATTTAAACTAAACGTAGATAAGAATTCGTTGAGTGTAGCCCTGAGTGATGGTTCAAATGTCAACGGACGCTTGATCAGTGTAGATAATTTCACGATATCCTACAACGTGGAATTTGCCTATTTGTGGCTGTCTGAATAAACTTCTTGCCGTTATTCCAGCGTTATGCCTACATTATACTTGGGTTCACTTGTATTGCACGTCATTCATCAAATAATGATAATGTTGCCGAATCATTCTAATAGCCAGGGCAGATAGACCAATGCTACAAGTTGGCAATGTTTTACTACAGGTGAAACCCACTGTTTGATGAACGAGGTCCTAGGGACTTGGCCGCATCCATAGACACCACATGAGGGTAACCACCTGGCCGATACCGCCATGGCGGTCCGGTGACAATATTGCAGTTATGTATTGGTCTCGGTAGAGTAATAGTATCGAGCTGCTTTAGGTAGACAGAGATCGGCTTGTCTTGGGGGAAGTAAATGCTATGACCGGGAGAATTGAACATACCATGGTTTACAATAAAGTGTTCTAAGGAGTAAATGTGACCACGCTCACCACGCGCGTCTGAAAGAAAGGTAGAATCTACTTGGAACATATCATGAGAGAGAGACCTCAATTAAGTGTATCACGAATGGCGCCAACATATATCAGGAATAACTGAATCTCTTTCTTTTGTAAACTTAATATATACTATCTTTAATAAGAGACACCATTGTATTGGTCAGTCTTCCGTAACGAGTGCGATCAACGGAGATTTATGAGCTGGAGTTAATTGTCTGAAAGATACTGCTAACTGTTCTACTTCTCAGCCGCAGCTTTCCTCTTCAAACACTCCTTACACCCTGGATCGTGGATCTTCCTCTTCGTGGTTAATGTGCTATGCTTACACTGACTTGTGCCGACCTTGGAACAGCGGTACATCTCGTGCGAGGTTTTGATAAGATGGCCGCATGCCGAGCAGAAGAACTGGATTTCTTGATAAGTGCACATGTTGGCGACGGATATGCAGTATGTTATAAGTAGAACCGGAAGTCAACTTGGTACGAAGATGGGTTCGAGAGATGGAGACTGTGAAGGAGCTTTTATACCCAAAGTCAGGCGAAAAGTCAATGACTCAAGAGGTTTATCACGGACGGAACAAGAGTGATTCAAAAGCTTTCTCAAATGGCGATACTGTTTGACCTGACTTAGTCGCGCGAGGATGATTCACTAGACTATGCATGGTAAGTTCTCAAAGAGCGACAGGCAAAATATGTGTGGTTCAATTTAACATTCCCCAGCATGAGATAGAGAAAGAGTTGTAACTCGGAGTATTTAACCCCAAGTGAATGGGCAGAAGGGATATACAGTGATTCCCCCTACTCACTCTAAAGGTGTTACAATCCAAGCTCTCGCCACACAGACATGCGAAACGTGAGTCTGGAGGCTTATGGATGGGGGAAAGCTTGCAACATCTGAGCCATTTCTATAACAAGTATCTGATCATGAGAATGTCGATAAGGGCTCAAAGCTGGAATTTCATTTACTAAGAGAGTGCATTTCAAGCTGTGACTTGACCTGTCATAAGCTTCCCTCATTGTGAACTGGACGGTTGCATAACCTCAGAGATGGGCTTGTAATGGAAGACGCGATTTAGATACTACGAAGTATCAGCCCCATGCCTGACCTCGACATTCCTCAAGGCATATCGATGTTAGTAGACTGAGTGTCAGTAAAAGCCACAGGAAAAATAACGGCCCCTACTGGTACTGCCTCGGCATCTCCCAACTCATAAACAAGACACCCTCAGGTACATCTGGTGGAGGCACTGAGCAAGGTGGGCAGATCTCTTCCCTGTTCCATATCGTCTCGGAATATTCTCTTCCACACGAGGCGAACCTTCTCTCAGGTGTTGACTTAGCCCCGTGGCACCTAAGACCGTGTTTTTCATAGCTTATTCTGTGATTACAGATGGCGCACATATACTGGATTGTGACGTGATAACACATTTTGCTGGATTTACTCTTTTTCGTCGAATTCTGCGAAAATTACGTTATTGGCGAAAAGGTTCAAAATGTGTAAACGTAAAGTTCTGAGCCCTCGCTCGTAGTCCTGTTATATATAAAATCGCACGGGATTCTGAAATATGCGAGATGTTCGCCGCAAGATCTACCTTTGACTCCTATAAAGCAATCAGAGTTTTACAACATATGTTCAGAGGCACCCTTCAATCTCGATAACTACGAGGTTCACGACCAAGTCTGTGGAAATAGATTTACGAAGGGATAGAGCTGTTATTCCGAGTAAATTTATAAACAAAGAGGAGTACGCCAAACCACCATTAACCTTCCTCAGCCATGAGATTCAAAAACGTACATAAGCCCCCTTTTGAAGCATTTGCTACAATACATGAAGAAAATGTTTGTGTAATTCTTGTATATGACCACGGGTTGTGGTATCAATGGGGTCAACAAGTGTTTGCTGTAGGATTGGGTGTGTTTAGAAAGAGAATATCGACGATGAATCATCGCCGCCTTGAACGTAGCTCAGGCCCCTTAAGTAATGCCATGGTTACGAATAGGGCTATGCAAAGACTTGAACAAACTATCTCGTCCTTGAAGAGTGAATTAGAGGACAAACCAGCCGCTGCTGATAGAGCAGCAAGAGAATCGAAAGACAAGGAGGCGTATTTTCTCAAAGAAAAACAGTTATGGAGGAAGTACGAGAGTCTAGACAGCGAAACCAAGGTTGCGCAACAAACATCCGCAAAAACAATCAGCAATCTTAAAGTGATGATCTCTTCTCAAGATCACTCGTTCCTACGAGATCGATGCGAGATCACAGCTCAAAGAAACAATTTCTCAGACCTTCGGACAGTCAAGAAGAAGCTTCAGACGGATTTACAACAAACAGCTACCCAGCTGCAAGCAGTAAAGGCTGAAAATATTGGCGCTAAATCTGGAGTGCAACATCTTCGGGCAACGTTACAACAATCCGCCACGCAGAATGAAACACTTCAGAACGAGATGATTAAGACAAATGATCAGATCGAATCTCTTCAAGGGGACTTACGAAGTTTGCAAACCAAAATGAACGACCGTGAAAAATGCAACGAATTTATGGCAACGGAACTAGCTGCAAAAAATCTGGCTTTGCAGGGGGAGAAAACCCGTGTTAAAGAGCTTGTGAACGTGATATCAAACCTGGAAATATCAGAGGCACATCTCAAATAGGCCATTGTACCTTGCTGGCTACAGAGGATGTATAACTGGCTCACAGGTTCACAGCTTGTATTTTAATCTCTTCCTCTTATCTCGTAATTGTCACTATAGATAATAGTATACTACAGTCAATCACTGTTTCATAGACTACAGCCGTGCTACTCATTTATTTGCCCCCTCTTCGTGTGCATAGATTAGGATATGGAATTTTCTAGTTAGTCAGTTGCAGATACTGGTAACAGCGAACAAATTGATAACACCTGTCAATGGTCGTTTGCGTAGGCTTTGATGGTTACCATTGAAACACATAGTGAAGAAATGGCAAAAGCGTGTGATGTTTTGAGCAATGAGCGACAATACAATCATGATCCCTGCAATCAGTGACAGATATTGCAGATTATGTGTTAGTGCTACTACTACCAGTTACTAATTTCATGTATAAATAGAGGCCAAGCCAGCTAGAGATGTAGAGCCTCAATGAACAGAAGCCACTACCTGATGAGTCATTGGCAGTCACTTCATACAACAGTCAGTTACTCAAGTTCAGGTCCATGAGTAACTCACTATTCAGAGCTCTTAAAGAGCATATTAGTGAAGCTGTTATATAGACCGCTGGGGTGAGAGCCAACTCTATCGACGATATGAGTTACAGATCATGCAACAGCAGCAGACCCTGCGTGTAACAGGCAATCACACAACGGCATATCATTCTCATACCTATATAGACTCCTGGCGAGCAGAAATAGCATAGTTCCAATCATCAAAGGAAAAGACTACCCAGCGCCCTAACCCTATCTAAACATCATGTGCCACTCGACTTTCACAACAACGCTTTGCAAGATTTGCCAGGGAGAAGTCTTTGCCGAGCCTTTTTGGGTCAAGGTTTGTCCGGAAAGTCTTGGATTACAAGACTACAGCCTATGCAAGAACGGTGTCACGTATGGCACAGCAACAGCGTGGATCGAAGAGTGTGTTGAATGTGAGGGTGAGCGTGGGGAGATGGAGCAGAATGAACAAGAGCTGCAATATGCAATGACCAAGGTCAATCTGGATAGATGATGCGTCACATGACGGCTACTATAAAGGTGACCCGAACAGACATATCGACGTCCTCTCTCAATTTAACCACCGCGATATATAACTTCATTCCGAAATCCCTGTAAACTCATATTACCACCTTTTGCGGGTTTAGAATTCAACAGCACTTATCACTATGTGTCAGGAGAATTTCGACGTAACCATTTGCCGGGTTTGTGATGACGAACTCAATTGCCACGTTTCAGTGGACATATGTCTTGATGGAGAGGACCTTGATGACTACCATTATTGTAGCCGAGGGCTTCGAAAGGCTTTGCACGAGTCAAAGGTGGAGTGCGACGAGTGTCGAGAACAGCGTGAGGAGCAGGAGGCTGAGCTTGAACAGATGAGGAATGCGAAGAATCAGTGTAATTCGAGTTGAGGCTCGTGACTCATGCACATGGCAATTAGCTATATAAACACGACTAGAAACGAAAGAAAAAGGAAAGCTTTCCAACGTATACTTTCATTTCTATCTACCTTGTCCATTTCAGGAATAGTCACTGACCTATATATCGAACAACTGTTTACGCCTAGAAGCTAGCTCAACTTGATACTATGTGCCAAGACAACACCACGATAACAACCTGCTTTACTTGCCACAGACAGGTCGACTCTGATAATTGAGTCAACATATGCCCATCTGCAGCAGGGCTTAGTGACTACAGGTTATGCGAGAATGGAGTACGGTTTGAACTAAAGAAAGTAGAGGTTGAGTGTGGTAAATGCAAGAAGCGTCGAGAGGAGGAACGTCTCGAAGATGTGAATCGGAAGCTTGGATCAGTTGGCTTGAATTAGATATACCGTGAATGGTATCTTACATATTCCTGTTGTATCGATTATTGATCATTGTATGAGAATTCATGAAGCACCAAGTGGATCAAATGTGGGAGAATTTGCCGAAACCGTACATGAATTTCTATAGTGATAGACTCCCTATACTTTATAATAGATAGGTTAATCAATTCATCAAGGTTGCATCGACATCGAGTCCGAGGTTGATTTATTATTAACCCGGTATTAGCCGGCAGTGGGAAAGCTGAAATAGATATTCGCTTGGCGGAGTGGTCCGAGTACGAGGAGATCTGTGACGCGGAGTCGGCAGTAATTTGCATTTCTACCAACAGCGCCCAACAATCGAGCGGTGCTCCACAATCTGACATTACAAGTTCCGTTTCGCTCTTTCGCAATCTACTCGCTTATCTCTTCCCTTTGTCTTGATAGTGCTTATTCACTCTGACCTGCAGAGCTGATTGGCACTGCGTCCCGCTATGTCCATGTCGAATGAGAGACCTTGTTTTTCACTGCGTGTGGCCAAGCCGCGACACCGCAAAGGACTCTCAAAGACTCGCACTGGATGCAGAACATGCAGGTGAGAATCATCTCGTCCGCTCCCAGGAGAGTGATCTTTTACTAAAAAACATACTCAGAATACGAAAGGTTAAATGCGATGAGGACAGACCAAGCTGTCAACGCTGCGTCGGCACAGGCCGTAAATGTGACGGTTACGACAATCCTGACACTTTGACTCAACTGAACCCAATTATTGCGCAGCGCCCACCAGTCGCACGTGCACTCGACAATGACCTCGGTACTGAGCTGAGCGTTGATGCTTTTGAATACTATCGAAATTATGTCTCTCTTCGCATAGGCGACGTGATAGATAGAGGTTTCTGGCGCGACCTCGTTTTGCGACTTGCACCCACAGATCCTGCAATTCGACATGCAATCTCGGCCATCAGTATAATGTATGCCGATAAAACGAACCACAGAGGTGTCTTTCCGAACTACAGATCTGGTATTACCGAATACAACAAAGCCATTCTCGCCGTCCGGTCTTGGCCTGATGCGACCGAGAATCGAGTCAAACCTTTACTAGTATGCCTACTGTTTATCTGCATTGAGTTCATGCTCGGCCATGAACACCATAATGTCGCACAAATGCACATTCTACAAGGAAGAAGACTTCTTGCACCTATAAAAGACCAGATATCACCAGAAATCGATATTATTCGACAATACCTGGCTCCCATATACCTACGCCTAGCCTTTATAGGTAACGAAAGAGTTGACTTCCCACAACATCTCCTGAAAATCTCGACCATACCGCCAAAGTTCAATTCCATGGCTGACGCACGCGGCGTCTTGTATCTTGTTGTCGATGAGGGGCTTCGGCTGGTTTACAACGTCAAGTCTTACCGGTCCAAAGACGTCGAACAAACGAACCAACAAACCACAAAAGCAGGAGAGCAGAACCTCGATGATGCATTATATGCAAGATATCGAGATACTTCAGAAAAACTAATAAATTGGCGTCATGCATTTGATGCGTTTCTAGCCTTCAGCAGCCTCGATCCGGAAGAACTGAGAACTGCCAACCTTCTTACTCTTCGGCACAGCCTGAGTATAGTGTTTTTGAACTCCATGTTCCTAGGGTCTGATTACGTTTGTGACAGAAACAGCATATACGAGATAGCCACCGCTACAGATGCAGCAGCCTTTGTCATCGATTATGATGACAAAGCCCTTCAAGATCCATCTTTCACTTTTGAGAGCGAGGTTGTTGGAACTGTTTATTGGATAGCGGCCAATTGTCGTCAACCGGCCATTCGAAGGAGAGCAATCAATCTTCTGCATCAACGAAAAAAGGTAAAACGGGTCGAGAGTCTCACCATGATCGATCACACCATCGCGATGACAACAAGAGTCATGGAAATAGAAGAGGAGGACCTTCCGGTACCTAAAGAGGCCAAGCAGAAGGAAGATTATCCAACAAAGTTCCGAGTTGTCACGAGGCGCGAGATTGACGTAAAGGCTGAGAGATTTCATACCGCCCAGAAAGAACAGTGGCCTGTTCTCTGGAACCTGGGCAACCACTCCTTGGAAATGCCAATCAGACGGAGTGGGCTTACCGCTGCAAGGGAGCGAACAGAAGTAGAGGAAGGTCTGGCCAAGGGCTGGCCGAAAGAGAGACTCGTTTGGCCATATGGGATTACAAGAGAACGGAGGGTTCTTAGTGTGATTGTTAAGAGACATACTGCTAATGAGTTGTGGTTGGAATATGTCAGAGAGCCGTTGACCGTCAGTGGGGGTTATCGGATAATGAAGGAGCATATCGAGTTCATATGACTTGAATCAAATATTTCTGGATACAAATCTTACTTATCAGTGTCAAACATTCCTACATATTAGGGGGGTAGCTACCTTGTATTGAGTAGCCTCAGGTGCCATGTACAGCAGATCCGCAGCATTTTCGATAAAGACTCCCCTGTCGGCAGTTCTCGGAGATTACAGGGGGTCAGATGCCGGTTGTGTCTTGATTCGTCCACTCTTGAGTACCAGCTCACGCCACTGTCCAGGTCCCAGTTGTGCAGGCCAATGGAAATTCGGTTTTGTCTCTGCTGAGGAAAATGTTCGAGTGTAGCTCTGGCCTAGCAAGGTGCGGTATGCAAGAGATGGTGTTTACAAATTCCCAAGCTTATCGGTGGGGCTTGTCAAACGTCTATCACAACGACTCACCTCACCATCCTGAATCACTATAAGTGACACTGGTTTATTTATTGATGATCATAGCAAGGCTCTCGAGTCCGATCGGGAGATCTGAATAGGGGAATTAAACTCATGTAACTCCCAGTAAACATCTTTCTATGGTATGTTTATATCGGTCAAACAAGAATCATGCTGGCAAGATATGACAGGAATCACTGCCAAATGTCCTTCAACTTTAGGACTCGGGGTTGTGAAACTGTTTGGAGAAGTCTGCAGTGAAGATTTGTATGGTACTGGATGAGTCTTGGAGTAGCAAACAACTCGTGTCTACAGTGTCTGTACTATCATCTGACAGCCAATTATATAAGCCCTAATCTATCCAGCGCTCCTCAAGATCTTTGACATCTTGCATCGATATACGACAAACAATTGTACATCCCGACTTGCTCTGGAAACTCAAAGAGATCTTACTATATCACATCTTCCAATCAACCATGTGTTGGGAAACTATTTTACGCAAGTACTGCATAAAATGCGGCGACACCATCAGCAACTTTTCCTCCATCGAAAAGTGTCAATATGCCAAAGATGGGATTGGATCGTGTGAGACTGGCGTAGGGAGCATGACTAGGAATGTTCCAAGGAAGTGTGACAAATGCGTGAAGCGTCGGAAGGAAAAGGAAGCCGAGGAGCGAAAGAAGACTGCGAAGTGATTACGATGGATTGAGACAGAAGAAGGGACGACCACGAAGTATTTAGTCAAGATACCTGCTCATTCCTAATCTAACGAAGAAAAACAAGCCTCTTGAATAGTTGACCTGTCAAATGGACACCAAAAGTGAAGTTGTGTGGATCATGATGTCAGACCAGGTCGTTAAAGGCTTCCATGACGATCAAGCTCTGCTCTGCACTGGCAACTTCATTCAAACAAACCTTGCCTGGCCGAACCTGGCGATTCTCCCCAACCAGGCACCAATGTAGGCAAGAACAGCTCACTGTAATTTCGCCGTTTGTTTGCTACACTGCCAAATAGTGCATGGCGTCATTTCAGAAACATCAAACGATTACAGCATTGATTGCAGTTATCATCCTCTTGCATCACCACTATCGAGACCAAGGGCTTCTCCTTCATCGCTCCAGAAACGCAAACCTATTATAAAGGCAAGTCCTCATCTATTTTGAACCAAAAATCAAGGCAGCAAACAGAAGTTAACCCAGGCAGAGTTCCAGTCTTCCATTCCATACAAAAGCACCCACCATGTGCGAGCAACTCACCAGGTGGCGATTCTGCACCGGATGCCAGAAGCGCGAAGGAAAGGTTGTGCAAAACATCAACTGCGATAAGGTCACCCTCTAGAAGCTAGGCACCTGCCAGAATGGAATGAGCTACCGTGAGATCGACGAGAAAATCGAGTGCAAAATTTGCTATGCTCGACGCGTAGAGGATCTTGAAGCCGATCGAGAGCGACGATTCAAAGAGGCTTGGCCGGATGCTACCAAGGAGACAGCGGAACAATCCGGAGAGGCTTCGCAGGAGAAGAATGAACAGCATCCTGAGATGGTTGAGGATGAGGATGTGGTTGTTCTGTAGTGGAAGGGGCTGTGAGGTCGGCATCTCTGATTCACTATCAACATAGGTCATTTCAAGACGATGTAATCGTGTTTGTCTGACCATCGCTGATCCGATGCATCATCGCAACAAGGAGTTTGGTTGATATAGCCTTCAGCTTGCGCAGGCAAACTTGCTTGTTTCTAGGTGCACGATCGAAGACCTCGTTGTCACTCGATAATACACAGAACCTGTTCAAGACAGCAATAAAGCTCTATTACACAATAAAAATACCTTACCCAGGCATTATGCCACACAGAGTCGAATGCACAACAGTCTTTGTAATTATGCTACAATCACCCAAGGCCACCAACTACTACATAGCACACTTCATAATCGCTCCAGGTAAAAAGAATGCCTCTCTTGATCGAGCAAAAGGATGGTGCATCTAAATGATGCTGTTGCGATGCGTAATCTGGGAATCGAACCCAGGGCTCCCCGATGGCAACGGAGAATTTTACCACTAAACCAATTACGCTTCGATGAATGTTGGGTGATTTAATCTAGGATATGAGATGCTCACGACATCCTGCGAAAAACTCATCACCTCAATACAGCGTTTACAGCAGATTCACGTACGTTAGTCGTCTTACAGAGTGCTCTCCTGACCAGATGAAAGGTAGTGAGCTGGACGAGAAGTCAAACAAGTAGGAGGATCTTTGGTTCGATACCAAGTTTCAAAGTTACGTTACCAACTAGTCCTATATAGTACGAAATCATACATGCATTACTCTCGAACAATTCGGTACTTGACACTCGCTGCGGTACTCAACCCCCTTCCGATGATGTCTTTTCGCTAGTGTGATTGAATTTCAGTGCAAAAATGGAACATCTGAAAACCGCATGTCCTTTGCTATCTACCGAAAGGAAGTCTGATTAATGCTAACAAACAACTTTACTATACTTCAAAGAACCCTGCTAAAAAGACACAATCGCTTCTCAGGATCTCAAATAACGTATTCCATAGTATCCCAGTATTCCAGTTCCTGATACAACAGTCGTCAAGATAAACACAAGACTAGTCACAATACCCTGTTCGAAGAAGCCAAGCTGTGTTCCCTTGAGCGGTCGCTTCATCTCTGGTAGACGCTTCGTAGCTTCTTGGTCGAGGGCACTAAGCTCTGAGGATGTAGAGGTGCTGACAATCTTGTTGATCCTGTCATCTGTAGAGGATTTGGAAAGATACTTGGGCTTTGGTCGTGAGAAAAGGTCTGTGTGGTAGAGGTTGTTGGTGCCAGACTGGGGAGGATGGCCAAGTGGTGCAATAGGTGAATCTGGATTTTGTTAGACATATTCTTGGGTTAACGAGATACTGGAGGTTGTATAGCTTACACAATAGCTTGGTGGGTATTTGATTCACGAAACTGACGGCGGTATCTAGGAATTGACATAGATACTTGGCCATAGCGGGTGTTGTAAAGACATAGGCGGCTGCCAAAGATCCAATACTGTAGGAGTCAGACTTGAACGCATCAACGGGTTATCTGTATCTTACTCTCTCGAAGTGTCGATCGCATCATCCATACTTGTAACAGCGTGAACAATGAGTGTTGTCTCCTCCACCTTTTGCTTCAAAAGAGCCGATTGCCTAAGGCTAGTCAGTCAAAACATCCCACACAGGATTCATTCACATCATACCTATTTTGCACCTCAAGAATGACCCCGTTCGCTCCGGAGAGAACAACATGCACCGACTCATCCTTCTCGGCCTCCCTTGATAGTCCAGTCTTTAGGGCCCTGGACTTACTCGGGGAACTGGCCAGGAACTCTGTGCTTTGCTGGACGAGCGCACGAAGCAAATCCTTCTTGACCCATTCGTTCACAAGGACGACATCTGGTGCATACGGTGCCTTTCCTTGTAGGCTGAAACGAGCCGAGACCAGGGCTTTTGCGGCTGCTTGGATGTCTGCGTCTCTTTCGACGAATGCTACCACTGGAGTCTTGGGGTCTGAGACTAAATGATCACGGAGAACAGGTCCCGTTGCGCCGGCTTGTGAAACGCGAATGTGAGGGACTCTGATATCCTCAGCTGTGACTGCTTGGTTTGAGACGGTGAAGATGTCTCTGTCAAGTGCCTTCTCAATCAAGTCTAGTACAATCTTGGGGGTCTCGTGTAGCGAATTTTGAGCCTGTAATAGTTAATGATTGTTTCTTCCATGTTTCAATCTGGACCTACTTGAACAACTATACAGTTCCCTGCTGCAAGAGCTGGCGCCAATGCAGCAATCAACCCGTAGAAAAACGCATGCGACGAAGGTTCAATAATCACGATACCAGCAGGTTCCCGACTCGCCGTATCATCGCGACCATTTGCAACAGAATACTCCTGCGCAAGCTCTTTCTCAGGGTGAATGGCGCTGTGAGCTTCTGCAATAACCTGAAGAGCAAGCCAATACTCAACCTTTATTTCTGCAGGTTGATGTCTTGTATCTTTTGCGATAGCGTCTTGGATCTTAGTCGTGTTATCTGCCAAAGCGCTATGGAGATTCCGCAACTGGTCTTTGCGGTAGAATGGGTTGTGCGCTCTGCCGTCAATGGCTGCTGCTCTGATTGCCGCAAAAGACTTGGACATTGTGAATAGCGAAGTGAATGCACGGTTGTGAGAGTCTCAATGTTTGGAAATTGAGGTATTGTGCCTGTAGGATGATCTAAATCCCTATTTTGATATACCGAGCTAAAGAGGTTAATCCAGGGTCGATCCGGGGTCCCCGGATTGCCCATCGGTTCGGGTGACGAGGCGCGGCGTGGAAGCCCTCCACATCCCGAGTGGAGGTGTCATGGTCCTATTACCCCGGGCCATCCGACAACACAACCCACATGCAACTCTAGAACATACGAAACAGGACATTATTCCTACTAGACCCATAATCACTTCGCGACAATACCAAAATCGTCGTATACGCAAAACAGCATCACAATGTCGGCCACCGCAACTCAAACAGTATCGCAAAATGGAAACTTCCACAGCGCCATCTTGCGTGACTACGAGCTTCACCACTCCCACAGCAGCGAGAAGTCGCCCGAGCAAAACTCGTCAGCAGACGTGAGCCATCCGGAATTTGATATGCCACATCGCCGTGTGCCTTCGTACAGGCCGCTTAACCGAGACCCGGAGCATATCAACGGAGTTCGAGTATATACTAGCACACCTGAGTTGTTCTTTATTACCGCCATGTTTCGTGGATTGAATTTCAATGCTGTGAGTAGATCTTTGTGGAGTGTGAGAGGCCTTGACTGACTTTAAAAGGGCGCGGCTCAATGTTGGAGGGCTTCCTTTGGGAAGTTCACGGATAAGGTTTGGAAGTATCATATTGGAGGAGAGTTTTAGGTCAATTTGGGTCGATGGATAGATTATGTCTCAAACCTGTTTTCCAGTGCTTCCAGTTATATCCTAAAGTTACCAACTAAATGCATCTCGGTTAAATCTCATGACGTTTCGATACTTCGAATACATCTTACCATGTCCAGAAGTTTGTATAATTTGAAAAGGTTATATAGTGCAGCCTTGTGACCTTCATTTATCCAAGAAAGACATTCAAAAAGGTCGGCGTCAATCTTGCTTTTTGAAAAAAGAATAAAATATATATATCACAAGTACGAGACAGCCTGACTAGCCTACGTTTGCTAAACCCTGGGTGATACCACAATCGTGATCGGAGTTCTACTCAAGGCGGTTCGTAGTTTATGTTCAATTCAAGACATTTGTACGCTAATCTACCAAATTATTCTGAAGCCTTTACTCCTTTCATGTCGCCATAATCCTCTCCCAGCTCCTTACCACCAACCTGAGGCGGCGTTGAAGGGAGAAGCACATAAAGCATTCTAGCCCACTCAGTCTCGCTAGTGTTCCTCCATTGATGCATAGTCGCTCTCTGCACACAAACATCTCCCCTCTTCATAACTCGCTTATCACCCGAATCTAGGATAAGCTCCACCTCTCCTTCGAGAACAACGCCATAATCGAGACTAACGGTGCGATGCATTGGTGAAACGTGACCTGGGCACATGTCGACGTAGCGGAGGACGGTGCCGGTTGACACGCTCAGTCCTGGCTTATCGGTGAGGAAGCCTTGGTAAGAGTCCAGGTCGGCATTGTTGGTGAGCTTGGCTGGGAATTCTTTGGTGGCGTAGCCTAGTGCGAAGTGCGCTTCTCCGCCGGGGAGTTCATAGAAGGGAGCGTCTGAGTCGAGGGTTGTGTCGACGATGGCTTTTCCTTCATCGTTGTGGGTTGTGATGTAGCGAGAGGTTTGTCTGAGGTTGCCGTTGAGCGCCATTGTAAAAGATGTAAATGGGTAGGTATTATGATGAAGTTGCTTAAACAGTACAATACAATATTTGTTTATTCTTTCTTGTTCGTGATGATTGTCCCTGTCTTTCTCTGTTGTTTTATGTTTCCAATGGAATAGCCACCGCTTCATAGCCGGGCCATTTCCCGCGTCGTGTACCGATCGGGATGTGGAGAGCTCCGACTCGAGATGTGGTATCCGATCGCCCACCTCGACTACTCCACAGATTTCGGGATCATAGTGTGTAAACGGGACAGCTTAATAATTCGAATTTCATGTTTTGATGTACGTTGAATTATTACCGTCTCCCCAATTGTTGTCTGTTTAATTCGATAAGTCCCAAACTTGAAAATTAATCGGCAACATCCAAAACCATGACAACTGCAGATTTCGCCCATCATTTCTCAGAGAAAAACATACCTTTTGGTATAGCTTCTTCTGAGTCTCACAAGAGCCCTCAAGCCGTTACTAGGCTAGGGAATACTGTGATCTTCCTCCATGATCTAGTCGAGGGGACTTTCAAAGATGTCAAGGATCTTCCCGAGGGTGTCTTCAATCAGCCAACGTTAAACACTTTCGCAGCTCTCCCTAAGACGGTGCATCAGCATGTGCGAAAACAGATTCAAGAAGTCTATGAGCAGGATGGCCTTGATGGCTTCCCTGGCGCCAGTAAAGAGGATTTAGAGGCTGTCACAATGCATCTGCCCATGGAAATCAAGGACTTTGCAGGTATGTATAGATCATTTCTTGTACAAAGCTGTGACTGACCATCATCAGACTTCTCTTGTTCACTGGACCACGTTATAAACGCTGGCCGTATAGTGGTCAACAACCCAAAACCTCCCCCAGGCTTCTTCCACTTCCCCGTTGGTTATCAGGGCCGCACGAGCTCCATCGTTGTTTCAGGCACCGATATTGAGCGTCCTTGTGGACAGTACCGCAAGTCTACATCTGGAGGTGAACCTTCAATAGTTTATGGGGCTTCGGAGAAGGTCGACTACGAGGTTGAGCTTGCAGCTGTGATTGGAAAGCCCCTGGCCATGAAGCAAAGGTTGGACGCCAAGGATGCTGAAGAGCATATCTTTGGTTTTGTCATTCTTAACGATTGGAGTGGTAAGTTCCCCATCACTTGAGCGGTGAATACGCACTGACATAATCCAGCTCGTGACATTCAAGGCTTTGAGATGAGTCCACTTGGGCCTTTCAACGGCAAAAGCTTGGGTACTTCCATCTCACCATGGATTGTCACGCTCGATGCTTTGGAGCCGTTCAGGGCCAAATCTCCTCCACAGCAAAGTCTGGCAGCTACATATCTCCAGCATCCTAACCCCTCAACATACTCCATCACGATGAAAGTTGAAATTCTTACAAATTCGAGCGCAACAACAGTGGGCGTGTGCCCGGTTGAAGCTCTGTACTGGACTCCGCAGCAGATGGTGGCCCATTCAGTCAGTTCAGGTAGTGCCTTGAGAACTGGCGATATCATGGCTACAGGAACTGTCAGCGGCTCTGAAGAAACTAGTCGAGGCTGTATGCTTGAGACTACGGAGGGTGGCACTAAGCCAGTGACATTGGGTGATGGGTCAAAGAGAGGGTATGTTGAGGACGGAGACGTTGTGAGAATAACGGCTTCTGCGGGGAGTGAGTCGGGTGTGGGATTTGGTGAATGCGTTGGACAATTGACGCCTGCAAGGCTTGAGTAAGCACATGGATCGCTCAATCTAGGGAGTTTCAAGCAGTCCAATACCAAATTTGAATGGAAATGCTATAATTACTTTGTTGTCTAGCTGTGTGTTGGTAGTTGTTAGCAAATGCGGCCTTATGATTGGCCGAGTATGTAAGTCGCTGCGTGGCGCGTAGTATGTAATTTGTTGGAAGTGGAGCCTGGGCCTGGACGCTTTAGGCACCTACTTCCCTTTTCTAGCCCTGACCGCACACCAGCTTAGCTTAGCTTTATACACACACACCTCATGTCTTCTTCCTTGTCTTATCTCCAAGATATTTAAATAGCTTGTAGCTAGGTACCTATTGGTCCCAGAAATTCAAGGCTCGTAAAAACCTCTCTCGCATGCTCATTTCGGCATAACATAGCCGCTGATCACAGTAGTTGACTCTTGGCACAATGGAGCCTGGCTGTTGCCTGGACGTCTACTGTGATCTACTTTTTGCCCCAAACTTGCCCGTTCCAACTCTCATTTCTCAAAAGGCCGTTCAGCAACGATGTTCGGTATGCCAAAGTCAAGAAAGGAAAGAGTCAAGGATTTCTTCAGCTCTCCCGAAGGGGAATACTTTCCTCTCCATGCGGCCATCTGCAACGAAGATCTTGGCAAGGCGCAGGAGCTTGTCAACTTATCTCCAGCCTCAATAGATAAAGACGATACACCGTATGGTACGCCACTTTCAGTAGCTGTTTACTGCGACAGTTTCGAACTCGTCAAGCTATTGTTAGCTGCTGGGGCCGACCCCCTGATCAGTCCCATGAACGCCGAAGACCCAGGCAGCTCGTTGGCGGTTGCTGCAAGAGAGAACAAGCCTGCAATCCTCCGTCACCTATGGAATCACATGGAAGCAATCGAAACAGCAAGGAATAACTATGCAAGACTGGATTGTCTCCTAACAGCCGCAAGATGGGGTCGAGTTTCTATTGTTTCCCTTTTGCTCGATTGGTGGGACGCTTGTACAATGGAAACAAAGGAACATGTACTTGATTGGGCCGCACAGTGTTGGCAAATCTACGTCGTAGAGCGTCTTCTTTCAAGAGTCAAATTCGATTCCAAGGCCCTTGATACGACGTTGGCGTCTGCGATATCCCACAGAGCGCAGCGAAGCTTGAACGATATCGGTACCCGCCGTGAGGGTGTCCACTACTTTGAACAGCAGCAACTCATCAAGCTACTCATATTCTCCGGGGCTAATGTCAACACGACATGTTTTGGTTGCCCGTTACTTCTTTTGACCTTTTCGACGAGAGACTTGATCGGTGCCTCAAGTGTGCTTCTAGACAATGGGGTCGATCCTAATACTACAGATGCTCAAGGAAAAACAGCTTTGCACCACCTCGGATGTCCAAAGCCTGAATACAGGCGAACATCTACGCACCGTATACATGAGGCGGGTATTCGACTTTTGCTCGGCCATCAGGCTGATGTATGTCGGCGGGATGGATCCGGATCGATGCCCATTCATGAGGCAGCCTATGGGACAAATCTTCGAATCTTCCTGCTGGAGCTATTCACTCTCCAGGACCAGGCTAAGCGAGATACTGCTTTAATGTCTACAAACAACTACGGCACTACTCTCCTGCACTACGCAGCGGCAGGGGCAAAGCTTGACACCATTGAGTATCTCCTCTCACAAGGCCTTGATGTGAATAGTGTCAATGCCAACGGCTGGACACCATTAATGTGCGCGCTGGTACCGACCTCGGAGGGTCCTCTAACCGACAATATGGGGAAGCCTAAGAAGATTTCAGAGGCTATTGAAACTGCACAACTCCTCCTTGCACATGGTGCAGACGCTTCTCTAATTACTAACGAGGGCTGGACGCCGCTTCACTGCTTATCCCTTTATGTAAACAAGGGAGAAGGCCGAGAAGTTTCGCCCATGATCGCTGATCTTATCTCGCGGGGCATTGACCCAAATGACCGGGCAGTATTTCCATGTAAGACAGGGTACGGCTATCACGAGCTTCCAGAGTATTACTGGGGATATGACCTCCATGAAATTGTCAAAGAACCAGAAAATTTTGAAAACTCTGTGTTGCGGTCTGGATACACAGCTTTACATTTTGCAGCTGCGAAGGGATCTCTAGGCGTAGCCAGGGCTTTGATCAGTCATGGAGCGGATGCAGCCTCTAGAGATGATGATGGGAACTCGGCTGCCAAGATAGCTACACACTCTTGGTATATGGAATGCTACCCAGCACTTCGCAGCGAGTTAGTGGAGTTATTGAAAGATGCCGAGAATCTGTGCGGGAAATAGGGTGGTTCACTATGACCTACTTCGCTAGGTTGGACATGCTGCGAGGTACCATAAGTGATGGCGGTTAGAGTAGATGACAAAAAGTCTTAAGCAGGTTTAGTCTAAAATGCAGTGATAGTTTACATGACCTTTATATAAGGCCTGGTCTGACAGTCATACCTTCTGACCTTGTACTCTACAGATAGTCCTTATTGTCCAGAAACACAAGGTATTGAACTGGATCATAAAGTCCTATTAACTATGTACAAGCCGTCCTTAGTGCAGTCAGCTAATTACGTCAATGTAATTGTTTGAATCTTACCTAGCTCCCATATAGATCTTCCATTGGGGAGAGGGCCCAGCTGAACGCTATATGCCCCAACCCTTGTCCAAATGTCTTCTTCGTTTCCTTCCACACGTCTGAGCACAAGCCCTGCTCCCTCCATAACCTTGTCATCAACCACAAACCGCACAGCCCATGTCTCCCATCTCGAATCAGGCAACACATCAGGGTTCCAGGTGCCATGCCACGGGTCCGCATCGCTGCCGGCGGGGTCAAGAAATCGAAATCTGTAGTCCTGTCTCCCGTCGCCGAAGAAGCGCGTGGTCCACTTGAGTCGGACCATGCGCCCTCGTAAGAAAAGCTTTGTATCATCACCTGTATGTGTCTGCAGAGAGAGAGCTGGGTCCATCTGGAAATGCACCTTCATGTTGTACCACATCTTGTATATCGGCTCATCGATGCTTAACCAGGACCACGATGGAGTGTCACCTTCCAAGCGTTTATCTCTACGGGGGTTGATTACCTTCCACAGTAACTCGAAGGACAGGTTCATCGCCCATAGGCCGTGGACAAGATGAGAGTTTGACTTGCTTTCAACCATGGTCGCCAGGCCCGAGATAGCAGGCCACCTGTCCGAGGCAAATGTCAAGTTGCAGGAGGTATATCCCGTAATGATATTCCACCACGTCTGCGCGAACTTGTAGTAATCCCCATCCTTAGACTTATTCAAAAGATCGTAGAAATGCTGTTTGACGTTCGTATTCTGTATCGCCGTCGACGTCGGCAACTTTGGGTCGGCTTCTGACGCCGTACATGTCGCGCAGCCCCAGTACACCATCTCCGATCCAAAGTACAGTGTCCGCGATGATAGTGCACTCTCCTGGACCACCCAACCTCGTGTCAGCAATGTCTCTGACCTGGAGCCCTTGTTCCAGTCAGGGGCGCGAGATCGCCAGTTCTCCGCGTAGACTCCAGTGCGCGCTGCGGAGTCTGGAAATAGCTGGCATGGAGTGAATGAGAGCGCTCTACGATTCACGAAACAACCACCATGCGGATCTTTTGCGCCGAGAGCGGCGATGGTGCACAAGGAATAGCGATACACATTACCCATGGCTGCAGCCTCGTGCTTCCAATCTTCTGCGGAGTCTTGGATGATGCAGAGAGAATCAATCCATATATAATCGCAGCCCAGGAACAAAGCAATGGTAGCGGCGTCCCTGAAATTTTGCGGGAGACGTTGGTGTGGAATGTCGCTCAAAAAGGAGGACAGTGAATCCTGGGTCAACTTCACGATGTCCGCACCACCCCAGCAGTGACTGAGAGTCAGATACCGAGTTCCTAGCGGCAGATCCTTCCCGAGGCAAAGCTTCGTTAGAAAGACCGTGGACCCAAAACCAGACACCTTGATCAGTCGGGTAGGAAGAAACCCGTTGCCCGTAGGGTGCGACCAAGTATTGCAGGCTTCATGTATGGTCAAACAGCCATTCAGCCACTCTTTTGCCAGTTCCAAAACTTCATGGTGATCCGTCCGATCGTAGCAGAGGGTTCCTAGGGGTTTGGCTTTTGGTTGGCAATCCATGAGGTACGTCGCCCCTGTATGTCTGGCACCGCGAATTTGGACTTTGAGAACGCCAGGCCCGTCAGCATGCAGGTCGGCGCGAATGACCTTCATGACATAGGTTGTGTCGTTGGACGATTCTTTATCCATCTCTGGATACTCGGGATCGTACGCGCTCAAAAGAGCACAGAGGTGGCAGTCCCGCGCTGACCTCTTGAGAGCTCCTAGGGTCAAATAATGCTCAAAGACTTCAAACTTTGGGAGATCGGACGAGGGCACAGCGTCAAAATCGCCGCCAAAGTCGTCGTCAAAGCAGTCGTCAAAATCGTCTTCAAAATCCCTCCAATTGACTTTGGGTGTCTGATGGATGATTTTGGAATCTCTCGCCATCTTGGCGCAGTGATGGCAGAGCACATTTTGGGGAAGCTGAGATCGGCTTGCACTGAGGCGTGAGGGCAAATCTACGCTGAAATTAAACTCAGATGATTCCATTGATGGCAAATGTAAAGATCAAGATCTTTGACTTTACCACGGAATGATTCCAGAGGCAAAGATGCTTTGGCCAGCCTTGCCCATGTCGCAAGGTTGAAACTAAGCGCCGTGGCGCTGCGTGTACGTTGCATCAAGCGCTTACATCCATGGAAGAGAATAGTGCACTAGAAATTCTATCTCGCCTATAGGATGCCAGAAGGTTAGGCTGCTAGGACCGGGGGGTTAAATAAAGGTTAGGTAAACCGCTATCATATTTTGGATCAAAGTTATCTAAAGCCATTTACCATCTAGTCTGAAAGCCACTATTTCCTATGGTACCCTGCCCGGGAAAGGGTTATAGACATAACTCAGGTAAGGACCCCATTTGATCTCGATGAGCAAAGTTGATTCCAACTAGAAGAAGGCCAGTATCTAAGCCAAGTACAATGTATATTCTTGACATTATGCTACTTTACGTTCAGAATTGGATACATTAATATCCAGCCATTTAGTCTTGCTTGATTCAAACTGTATTTGCAAAAGCCTTCTGAATGCCTTGCAACTCCTTCAAAGTCAGCGGGATAATGGTGCCATGACGAGGAGACTCGGGGTAATGGTGATCTTTACGCAGTGTCCATTGCCCACTAGCCAGATCAGTTGACTCGAGTGGAACATAGCCGTTGCCGCCAAATTCGTCGGCCAGGAGAATGTATCTCGGGCCGTTTACATCCTGACAGTTGGTCTTGAAAATTGAAGGGCCCTCCACATCTTGCGTCCCAGCCTTCTTTCCGATACAACTGGCTATCAAATTCCAATCATCCAGTCCTGCAGTCAGTAACGCACTGCTCTCCTGCGTAATATCGGCACAACCGTCGACAGTGGCCTTTGTGAAACGATAATAGACTCCATCCTCTTTGATCACGGTGGAGTCTATTCGACCATTAGGCGGATCATCTTGCCAGATCTTTGGCTCGCTGAACGTTATAAAGTCATCCGTGGTGGCGTAAACCATACGTTGGTATTCAATGGGATCATGATTGGGGTTTTCTTCGTCGTTGTAAATGCCAGACGCCCAATAGACAACATAGGTCTCAAGATCATCGTCGTAATAGGCTTCGGGAGCCCAAGTATTGCCATAGTTAGTTGGCGATACCTTGACATGACGCTGGGCACTAAACGTGATGAGGTCGTTTGACTCCCAGATCTCGAGGTACTGGCTGCCAAAGCGTTGTGCGTCTCCCCAGCTTGTGCCACAGCCGATGCAAAGATCCGTTGCAAGGATGTAAAATTTATCCCCCTCGTGTGACCTGAGGATGAAAGGGTCGCGGACTCCACCGTCGCCTTTTGTAGATGTCAAGATGGGGTTCCCATTATTAAGCTCGGTGAAGGATAAGGCATCGTTTCCATTACTCGCAGCCAGATAAATGTTCTCATCACGATTGCTGAAGTAGAGAAAAGCGTAGCCTTCATAGTTGGAGTTACAATCGATCTGTCTCTTGGCAGCTTCCGCTCGGACTGGTAAAAGAGATGCAGAGGTGAGGATAGGCAACACCGCCAAAACGGTGAGAATAATATTTTGTCCAATTTTAGACAACATTGCGATATGAGAGATTGTATAAGAACAGTGACTGGAACTTAGAGCATGTTTGGGATATGCGATTTATTATACTTGGACCCGAGTCAAGGCAGCATATTCGCTATGACATCCTCGTCCCTACTTAGATCTAGTGTCGTCGAAAAATCTCCTTTTACGACAATACAAGCTTCTCTTATTTTACTTGGCAGTGTCAAGAATTCGAATGATTAGAGCGGATAAGTAGATCGACATAACCTTATAGTTCATCCTCGTATTGGCCCTGCATATTTCCAAATCGGATGATTCCTTTAACCGAGCAAATAGCCTACTTACCTTTCTGTCACGCGAGGATGTCGATCCTGTCGATCCAAACTAGTGTTAGAGACTGCCGAACCGTTTGTCGCTTTGCCATCGACTTGGCCAATGAATTGCCGATGCTCAGCTGACGTCGGAAGTTATTGTATTTTATACTGGAAGAGTATTTTGCGCCTCCGTTGAACGAGTATACATTGGGTCAGGCGGTTCCGGAGTAAAATGGAAAGTGGCAATTAGTATTCCCTCTAGACATGTGTTCAGAGTTCGGCAGGACGAAAGTAATGGGCTATTTGAAACTGTCATTCTATTATTCGAGCCTTATCTTGACATATGTCAAGGCATCCATGATGACTCCGTGCTTTTCGACAGCGGCTCTCTGCCTGCCTTCAAATTCAAAACCGCACTTCTCAAGAACACGACAGCTTGCCATATTTCCTTCAAAAACCTCAGCCTCCAGTCGCACCAAATATTTGAAGTTGTCAAAAGCCCAATTAGAAAAGGCAGTAATGACTTTGGTAGCGATGCCGCGCTGCCAGTACTCCTCGGCTATCCAATAGCCGATCTCCATGGTGCGATGGTGAATATCCTCGCGTGCTTTGAGGCCAACTCCGCCGATGATTGAAACACCATCAGGCTGGCAGACAGTGAAGTCAAGAAGAGGTGATTGAGCTTTGGCGATGGATATCCATTTCTGGGCGTCTTGGAGAGTGTATGGGTGTGGGAATGTGTTTTGTAGCCATCGTGCTATTTGCGGATTGTTGGCTGCTTTGGCGAGAGATTCAGCATCTCCATCTTGGTAACTTCGTACCACGCAGGTGTTGAGCTGAAGAATTGGTTTTGCCGCCATTTGGATGATGTTTGGGGAGGGTTTGAGGTGGTCAAGATGTAAAGCTTCGTATTGATGATATACAACTTCACCTGTGACTCACCAGGAGGACCGATGCTAGCTCCGGCAGTGAGTAACCAAGTTAGGGAGGTACTTGTCATTGACAAGGTTTTGCCTCAGATGTCACGTGGCACATTCATTGCGATAATCCGGCAGCTTCAATTCAGCTAAAGGCACTTCAAGTTATTGTCGACTAATAAAAACCTATTCAATCCTTCGTGCATGTGAGATATCATCAACACCACAACCTTGCTCAACCTTTGCCTTTACAATTCCAAAGACAGGAATATCCGAGAAGCCAGTAGCAATATGATTCAGCGTCGGCAGTGTCTCCCAAGTACCAGCTGTGAACTTCAAGTCGCCACCACTTCCAACTGAGGTCTTTTCAACCTTTCTTGTCGTTGTCTCCAAACCATCCTCGATGAATACGGGATACTCAACATCGGCAACCCCAGGCTTGCCGACGGAAGGAACGTAGCGGTAAACAAGTTGTCCTTGCTCTTCTGGAGGAGGGGCTGAGCCTGGGGGACCACTAGGCGGAGCGTGGCCGTTTGTTCCGTTTGTCTTTCCATCTCCTTCCTCGAGATTGTTGATGGCGATATCCGCGAACTGAGTACCTCTCCAACTGCAGCGGATATTGGCCGACGAACCCTTCTCCTCGACCTCAATATCGCAGAAGATCTTCGGCATGCCCAGCTCTTCACGACCAGTGACGATAGGATCCGCTGAATTCT
Organism: Fusarium graminum; assembly: GCA_013266165.1. Taxonomy (NCBI): domain Eukaryota; kingdom Fungi; phylum Ascomycota; class Sordariomycetes; order Hypocreales; family Nectriaceae; genus Fusarium; species Fusarium graminum. The sequence goes on along the minus strand of JAAGWP010000019.1, from coordinate 136,397 downwards.
CCAATAACACCGCGAGGAAAGACCCATAGATCTTGCTACCGTCCTTCTTCTCGTACTGAACACCATGGATCCAGAGGCCAAAGAACTTGTAACCACCTCCACCGAGCCACTTCATCTCCCTGAGTTCAGTACACAAGAATGTTGCTTCAGCGACTGTGCCTGGCTTATAGAAGCTAAACTGTGACGTAGGGAAGAGGGTCTTGAGGTATGTCGCAGAGGACTTGAAGCGGACAGACCACGTTGTGAAAGCTGAGTTTTCAGATGCCTGTCGACGACCGTAGTAATCTTGCCGGGGACTTGGCATTGGGCCGAACGACATGGGAGACTTCCAGTGCAAGTTCTTGTTCTCAGACCAAAGATGGTCTTTGAGCGCTTTGTTGGAGTTGTGCCATTCGTCGTGGTTGAAGTTGTAGTCGAGGAACTTGTAGACTAGGTCGGGTTAGTATTATGCTTGAAGAAGGATAACCTTGGCGGTCTTACTGTTAAACTTGGCACGTTTCTCGCCGTGCAGATCTTCTCCGGCTTGTCTGGTAAACTCCTGGACTGTATGTGCTCTCTCATCTCTAACTTTTTCATACAGAGCAAGTCTCTTTGGAATATCTTCAACTGTGGTACCGAGTGGGAGCAAGGCAGCTAGTGATGCTGCATCCTCAATGGCGATACCACCGCCTTGTCCTTGATCTAAATGGCGTGTCCGTTAGCTAGATTCTAATGATTTAGTCGTTCTGGGTTACTTACGGGGTAGGAATGGATGGGCTGCATCTCCTAGCAGTACCAGTCTATCTTTATGCCAGGTTGGAATTCGGTCCATATCCAGTAGAGTCCAGAGCTTCAACTCTTCAACAACGACCAGACTCAAAAGCTCTCGCACTCTCGGCTCAAAATCACGGTAGACTTCAAGGAGCAGTTCCTTACTACCACCGCGTCCCCAGCCTGTTCCCAAATACATGTCAGTGAATCTTCACTCACATTAGTCAAAGGTTTTTAAACTTACCGCATCCTTTGTTGGCGCCTGCTGAGAGACTGCTGGGATGGATGGCGACAAAGTTCATGACGGTGTTGTTGGAGCAGGGATACATAATTAATCGACGGTCGTCACCCATCCACATGGTCATGTATCCTGTACGTTCCGTGAAGACTTTGGTAATTTCATTATTCCTGACGGCGTCGAGAGGAACCATAAATCTGAAAGCACTCTTTCCAGAGCCAAAGGGCTTGATATCCGGTCCTGCGACGATCTCTCGCGTTATTGACTGTGGATTATTAGTAAAGGGTCATGACAAATAGAGGTTTATTACTTACACTGACACCATCCGCACCAAGGACCAAGTCTCCAGTGACTGTAGTCCCATCTTCGAACTTTACTGTTGCCGTGACAGGATCAACGTCGACGACGGGGCTTGAAGTCTTGAGAATAGCTGGCGTTCCAGCACCTTCGCTAGAAGTCGCTAGTCTTTTGAGTTCTTCATGGAGACGAACGCGATGGGAGAGTACCCAAGGCTAATCTTGTTAGCGAAGTCTATCTAAAGTCTTGATGATGAACGTACATTTTGCCAAATTGACAGTGGACCCTTGAGGTTCATATCAAACTTGATTTCTCCAGTACCTGTGTACTCTGTGATCTGCAATGTATCAGCCTTGTCCCTGCACCATCCGCAGTCCTATTTCAACTTACTCCTTCAACAGGGTTGGCGCCAAAAGTCTCTGGGTAAACTCCGAATTGACGCAGTGTACTATGGCAGTTGGGCGCCAGATGAATGGCTGCTCCAACTTCTCTCGCCAGCTGCGATCTTTCAAATAACTACAATATGTGAGCTTCCGATACTATTCGCAGAAGCGACCTTTCCATACCGTCACATTGTGTCCTTGTTGGCGTAGACCAAGTGCCGCTGTCAATCCACCGATACCTGCTAGTGTTAGGTATGAGTGATGGTATATCAGTTTCAATACTAACCTGCTCCAACAATGAGCACATTCAAAGGCTTGGAATCGGAATTTTGAGCCATATTTGAGAAATTCGGAATATCTTTGATATGTCAACGTTTGTAGCGAATGCAATCTTGGAGCATCACATAAATGGTGCAGTCTTATTAACAATTACCCCAGATCATCATGCAGCCATTAACTCATCTGCATCTACTTCTCCAATTCCCGACTATTTTCCCCGGGGCGGTGTATCGCGACTTCGGGTATCGGCCCCACCTCGCCGAGGACCCCAGGCTCGGAACCCTCCACGTGGAGTTGGGCTCGGCCGAATAACTTGATATTTGCTCGAAATATGGTGCAAGTGAGGGGCAGCTATCCACTGAGATGCAAGTGAAATAGAGCTATGAATACGATTGATTAAACAGTTTTGTTCAGCAAGAATCAACTTGACTATCATCTTCGTCATAATGCCCAACCCAATCAAGGAAGATATCCATACGGTGGATGAGGAGTCATTTCCTTACATCTTTGAACAGAATGCTACTGTTCCTCTCAAGGCTGGCGATGGTCTCGTTCGTTTGAATGTCTATCGTCCTAAGGGTGTTGATAAGGTGCCTGTTCTTGTCACATACGGTCCCTACGGAAAAGACATTTCGTATCAAGAGTAAGTGACATGATCTCATGAACGAATACATAATTAACCTATACAGCTTTCACCCGAAGTCTTTTGGTGAGGTCAACCCCCAGCACAAGTCTGAGCACTCAGCATGGGAAACCCCGGACCCAGCCTTCTGGACAAAGAACGGATATGCCATTGTCCGTGCTGATGAGCGAGGTCTCGGCCAGTCCTCAGGCAAGCTGGACACCATGTCAAGAGGCACCAGTGAAGCCTTCTTCGATGTAGTGGAGTGGGCCGCCGAGCAACCTTGGTCGTCGGGCAAGGTTGGTCTTCTGGGCATCAGTTACTACGCCGGAAGTCAATGGCGAGTCGCAGCCCGTAAACCAAAGGGCTTGAGCGCCATTGTGCCGTGGGAGGGCATGTCTGATTACTACAGGGATAGATGTCGACATGGTGGAATTCTGTCAAATGCTTTTATCAAGTTTTGGTGGAATCGCCAGGTCATCACTAACCAGTACGGACGACCAGGCCGAAGTGCGAGGAACTGGGGTCCTGACACTATCGAGGGTGATTTGTCAGAGGAGGAACTTGAGGCCAACAGACAAGACCAGACTCAGGATAACCAAGTCAACCGTTTCCGAGATGAGCCTTACTACGCCTCCAAAGAGTATGACATGGGCGATATCGAGGTCCCACTCCTTTCAGTTGGCAACTGGGGCGGTATTCTTTTGCATCTCCGCGGAAATATCGAGGGGTACATCCACGCCGGCTCCAAATTCAAATACCTCCGACTTATCACTGGCCGCCACGATCTTCCCTTTTACTACGAAGAAGAGGTTGAAATCCAGCGAAGCTTCCTCGACGCCTTCCTCAAGGGCGAAGACCGTGTTGGTTGGTCACAAGAAGGCAAAGTCTCACCCGTCAGTCTCGTTCTACGGAAGGGAAATGTTGGCTTCAACGACGCTGAGAAGGAAAAGGTGTACCCTCGCCGCGAGGAGAGCGAGTGGCCAATTGCGCGCACGCAGTACAAGAAGCTTTTCCTTACCCCCGACCTAGGTCTCAGCTGGGACGAGCCTAGAACCGATCGCAAGAAACTGTCTTACAAAGCGCTTGGCAGCTTGAAGAGTCCCGAGGTGCTCCAGTTCTCGACTAGTCTGTTTGAAGCTGAGACGGAGATTACGGGGCACGTAGTCGCCCATCTTAATGTCTCGGTTTCCCCTGACCCCTCGGGCCCTACGCCTAGCGACATCGATCTATTCGTTACGGTGCGGCACTACGACCCATCTGGTCAAGAGGTTTTCTACACCGGCACTGCAGGCGATCCGGTTCCTGTGACGAAGGGGTGGCTGCGGGTGTCACTGCGCAAGGTGGATCAGGAGCATCCCAAGCATCGTGATTGGCTTCCTCACAGGAACTATACCAGTAAGGATGTGCTTCCTGTGATACAGGGTGAGATCTACGGTGTTGACGTCGAGGTTTGGCCTACGAATGTTGTTGTCGATAAGGGTGGCAAGTTGGTGTTTGAGGTGTCGTCCGGTGATACCCAAGGATCAGGCATTTTCTTGCACGACGACCCCGTTGACAGGTGAGCATTTGTCTTGAGTACTGATGATGCGATTGCTAACAATGTTTTAGATCTCCCGAGAAGTTTCAAGGCTTTAATCATATCCATTTCGGTCCTCGTCAGCAAAACTACATCACTCTGCCTGTTATTCCCAACTAGACGACAAATAGATAGCAATAGATTGATAAAATATTCATTCAAAATGTCAAGCGTCAATATTCAAAGGGTATTTGATGAACTTAACGACATTCCCATGTTCCTTGCGTGTGCTCCCGAGGGCTCATGTAGCCTAGACACATTACCCCAAGGGTATGCGCCATCCATTATGTACAATGTTGATTATAGAATATTACCACCACATGGACTTTCCAAGCCCATCCATTCGTCTATTCAAGTGCTTTACAGCATGTAAGCAGCAGCCAGAGCAGCAGCGGCAACAACTCCACCGCTCATCTTGTTAACACCGGCAGCGTTGACGGGAACCTGAGCGGTAGGAGTGGAAGCAGCACCAGAGTTGGCACCAGTAGGTGCAGCAGCTCCAGAGCTTCCCTTGGTGTTGGATACGACCGTCAGGGCGGGCGCAGTGCAAGATGTAGTGGGAAGCGCAGAGCGAGTCACGATATCGGGCTTGGTAACGGCCGAGGGGCATGAGCTGCAGGTGATGGTGGTAGAGACAGACTCAGCGGCGTTGACACCGGAGAGGACTGTATGGTGTTAGTCCAGGCCTTTGAATGTCTTGAGCACTGGGGCCAGCAATGGGGCCCGCAATGAGTGCTTACCTGCAAGGGCTGCGACAGCAAAGAACTTCATGTTTGCTAAGGTAAGGGTATCGTGGGTTTTGAAATGAGTGAGAGACAAAGAGCGAATGAGTGGACTGTAGTTTAAAGGATTGTGGGAGGGGGGAGGTGAGGAATTAAGGAGGAATCGAGAGGAGGGTCAGATGGAGTGGAATTCCAACGGCCGACGGAACAATGATAGTAAATTCCCCAGATGCAATCTCCCGGTCGATTAGTTTGTCTTGCAATTCTACGGAAAACATTCCTTCCGATGAGACTCGGGTATTCGGATAGTCGGGCATATTACAAAGTTACAGACACTGTTGATAATCAAGGACTACCTAGAGCTAGACTCACAAGACGTGATAGTCTTGGGAGATACCTTAGTCCCAGGAGGAGATACATTAGAGGTTTAGCTATCCGTTGGGTCGACACTAACTAGAGCTCATTTCAGCGCATCTCGCACTAGATAGTCTTCGGATAGTGGATATTCCGACTATTGTCTCACCCCAAAAAAAAGTTGCAAGAATGCGATCTGCACCTCTTTTCTTCCTAGCCCACGGAAACGCTGTAACCCGAGCAGACGTCTACCCCACAAATGAGAAACAAAGCACAAATCACGTCGAGCACTAACAAGGCGCGCTATCATCTACTCAAACGGGTCCCAGAGATGCCGTACAGGGTTCCTGGCGATCTATCCCCACGTGCACGAGCGGGAAACAATGACGTTGATGATCCGGCAATTGAGGCACCGTCTCTGAGGCTACTCAGGCCTAGTCAGTGTAATTTTGTTTCTCTTGAGCTTGTCTCTAGGAGCTAATTGTGCGCTATGTTGTTCCCCCGCATGCGTTTATTTGAATTTAGTGAAATTGCGCTCGGAGTAAACTTGGCCGGGAGCAGATCGCAGCGGATGGCCAAGATGCCGGAGGTGAGACGTGTAATTTGCCGTGGGCACCAACAAGAGACAGGGCTGTTGATGTGGTGCCAGTATCAATCCGAGGATACTCAACACTGCTGAATCGATCAAGATAAAAGTCTACTTCATCTCCCGATACACCAACTTTATTCTCTCGATATCTCAACTCACTCACACAAGTCTACTTCACATCCTCAACTCTCCTTTCTCAACCACAACAAAGTCCCTTTCTTCACTTACATATATTCACAATGAAGTACTCTACCACCCTCGCTCTCGCCGCTGCCGGCCTTGTCTCTGCCGCCCCTGCTGTCCAGAAGCGTGCTGATTCCGGCCTCAACGATGGAGTCATCCTCAACTACGCTCTTACCCTTGAGCACCTCGAGGACAACTTCTACCGTGAGGGTCTCTCCAAGTTCAGCGAGAAGGACTTTGCCGATGCCGGTTACGACTCCACCTTCTACAGCAACCTCAAGACCGTCTCCGGCGATGAGACCACCCACGTTGAGTTCCTCACCAAGGCTCTCAAGGGTATGTCCATTACCTCCCAATATGTGATTCGAAAGCTAACCCGTATCTAGCCGCTGGTGTTACACCTGTCCAGGAGTGCACTTACTCCTTTGGCGTCACTGATGTCAAGAGTTTCCTTGCTACCGCTTCCATCCTCGAGGGCGTTGGTGTCTCTGCCTACCTCGGCGCCGCTGCCGACATCATGAGCAAGACCTACCTCACAGCCGCCGGTTCCATCCTCACCGTCGAGGCCCGCCACTCTTCCTACATCCGTGCCGGCCTCAAGCAGGTTCCCTTCCCCCAGCCCTTCGACGCTCCCTTGACCTACAACGAGGTCTACTCCCTTGCTTCCGGCTTCATCACCGGCTGCCCCAAGGACAACCCCGCTCTCCCCGTCAAGGCCTTCCCCGCTCTGGTCGCTGAGGCTTCCAAGGGTGAGGTCAAGACTGGCAGCACCGTCACCCTCCAGACCCCTGGATACACTCTCGAGGGTGCCAAGGGCCAGAAGGTCTACGCTGCCTTCATCGCCGTTACCGGCCCCACCTATGTTGAGGCTACCGCTGTCGACGGTGGTTTCACTGTTGAGATCCCCGAGGGTTTCGCCGGACAGACCTACGTTGTCCTCACCAGCTGCAAGGACGCTGTCTCTGACGACACCGTCGCTGCCGGCCCTGCCATCATTGAGGTAAGCTCTACTTCTATTGTACGATGATTCACAGTAGCTAACAATGTTTTAGATCTCCAGCTAGATTCATTCTAGAAACTGAGTGGGTTGTGGTAATATTCTCAAGATTGGGCGAGCAAGAACACGGAGGTGGTCCAATGTAGCAGTTCACACTGCATCTTAATTTTAATGACTATTTATGTATATACATACCCTTCTTATACATATTGAGCTTCAATGAACACGTGTTTCGTATAAACTCAACAAACATAACATTTTCCTAATAATTTTGTGGTGCCTCATCCTGTGCGAGCTTCTATATCCAAGTGACACAACGATGTGTCTGATGCTACAATCCTCAATGAAATTCAACTGCCGGTATATGTCATGATATATGACAATTTCATTTAGAATAAAATATTCCACTGCATTGTGGGTATGGTTGGTATTTATTTACTATAGTATGCGGTACTACGTGGTCTTATCCTTCCAAGTATACCTATGAACGCGCAAACAATTCAATAACAAACACAATTATCCTCCCATGTCTTACGCCGCCGTCGCAAGCGTTCTAGGCCATGACCCAAAAGTGAACTGACTGTTACACATATTCGTCAACTCCCACGTCTCAGCCTTGAGCTCTCCATAAACACCCTCATCCTCTTCATCACCCACAGCGCCTGCAACAAACAGCGCAGACATAAAGTGATCATCTGTACCATGCGCATCTCGATAGCAAGGATGTTTCATCAACCTTGTCATGGCGCGTCGAAGCCGTGGCCCGCTGTTGTTCTTGATGACATCCTCCACAGCCTGTCGGAACTCCAGCGCCCACGACTCGGGCGGCTTCTCCTGCGCAAAGTTGTCCGAGTAGTACACGATGGGCGCCCAGATGTTGCGGTAGAGATTGTGCACTGCGCCGCCGGAACCGACGATTAGATAGCCTTCTTTCCGCAAACAGCGCAGGGTTTCGCCGACGCGCATGTGGTAGTGAGGGTCGAAGCGCGCGTTCATCGAGATGAGCGTTGTAGGCGGGCAGCCGTTGGGGAACATGCGGATGAGGATGAGATATGTATCATGGATCCATTCAAAATTTGGGTTGGCCGAGACGTTGAAGCCGGCGTTTTTGAGAAGCGAGATACATCTTTCGCCCGTTGGGATATCGGGATTGAGTTCGTAGTCGACGTATTTTGATGGGTGGACATACGCGACTGGTGATTTGCCTGGCTTGGGGTTTGTAGCGACTTCCATGCGGTCACCTGAGGCGTCCCAATGTGCACCCTGTATCGTGTTAATTATTTATCTTAATTGAGTTGAGAGGTTACTGTTTACCATCATAATTACACCTTTGATCTTGTTAGCCAACGCTTGATCGCCCGCCTTCTTCCAGTAATCGGCTGACTCGGACTCCTCCCCCAGCATCATGGTTGAGCCATGGGAGAAGAAATGGACCGGTGCCAGACTAGCTTTCATGATGTTAGTTGAGTCAACTAAAAATGGAATAAACGTACCCATGATCTCCAGATATTATGAGTCTATATATTGTGTGAATTGAAAACTGCTACAACCTGTCGAGGTCGTAGCTCTAGGGTGAGTCCGGAGTGCTAATATCCCCGTCGGGATGTGGAGAGTCACCTCCGAAAACCCTCATCACGAAACTTTCCGTATCACCTCCAATCAGACATTTCCCCATCTTCCCCGCAAACGCCACCCCGCAAAGCAATCTACCGCGGCAATAGTCCATCGCCCGACCCGAGAAAAGGCCAATTTCCCCTGCATCTTCACTCTTCCTCCCCCTTCTCCACGTCCCGATTGCCCTCCCAGAATCCTCCACTCCACTTACGATAGACTCTCGCCATGTCGACGACTCAGCCGGGAATGTTCCAATGCGGCCAATGCAAGAAGAACTATAAGCGTCTTGACCATCTAGCGCGTCACGTGCGCTCCCGTACGTCTCGTCTTCCCGGTGCCATCGAGATCCCCCGAGTGGTTGACAAGTGTGCTAGATACCCAGACCAAGCCCTACAAGTGCCATGTTTGCCCAAAGGCATTTACAAGACCGTTGGTTGTCCTCGATCTGATTCTCTTAGCGTTCCGACTAACCCCATGGCCCAGGGACTTACTTAAAAGACATGTTACCGGTCATGGCTCCCAGGCTGGTGACAGCTCGGCAAGTGAACAGCCCCGTTTCATGCCTGGGAGGGTAGGTAAGGCTTGCAAAGCTTGCTCTTCCAATCATCTTCGCTGTAGCGACGAGAAGCCATGTCGTCGGTGCCAAGAAAAGGGCATTGACTGTAAGTGGAATGACTCGATGGACCTTGATACAGAGTTTGCCTCGCCCGAGGGTGAACAGCAGCAGGATGAATCCATATTCTCTCACGATGATACTTCTTCATCTATGGCTACCTTTACAGACCCAAGTGCCCTAGCACCTAACTCGATCGGATCAACTTCTGCCTCATCAGGCATGGGGCCTCCCTCCTTGGACATATTGACACCCCAGACAACGCAAAGTCTATTCCATAATATTGGTACACCGTCCCCAGCTGCATCTACCATAAGAACACATGCTAATGAGAGACTAGACACATCTATACCTCAAGACGCCGATCCTTACTTCTTTTCCCAAATCCCCGACCTCAACCTCCTCTCCGGCGCGTGGGCCTCGACCAACACCAACGATGCAGAAATGTTTTCATACAACGAACTCGACGACATAGACCTTCGCTTCCTCGATTCTTATAACACCAGCATCCCCTTTGAGATAAGAAGCATCCAACCAACTCCGCGAGGCGCCCAAACACCACGCGCTGCATCACATACTGATCCAGGTGAACCCGCAGCCATGTGTACAGAGGCCTTCCAAAACTCCCACTGGAAGTTTAGACCTAATGCGAAAGATCATGCTGGCGCTGAGGAGCATAACCTCTCCTTGCCCGCCGTGGATTCGGCTTACCCTTCGCCTGAGTCGGGCGTTGCCTTGGATATGAACACAAGAGTCACTTGTGCTAAACTTGAAGGTCCGGCACGAGATAGAATCCTTATGATGGTTGTCAACAGTTGTCGTTCGGATCATCTATCTAAAGCAGTGGCATCATTCCCGTCCGCCGAACTACTGGATACTCTACTTCAGTTCTACTTGACATCTTCTGTCACGCATGCTACATCATTCATTCATGCTGCTTCACTTAACCCAAATGAGAAAAGACCAGAATTAGTCGCCGCAATGGCTGCTTGTGGCGCGGTCTTAACTTCAGATCCGGCTTTGTCGAAACTCGGATATGCTATACAGGAATGTTTACGAGTCGCTGTAGCCAAGCATGTGAGTCACCTGCTACCATATCCTATAACGATACTGACTTGGATTTAGTGGGAACGCGATAACACCCTCGTGCGAGATCTTCAACTCACCCAAGCCTTCCTCATCACTCTCGAAATGGGTATCTGGAGTGGTCTTCCACGCAAGGTCGAAATTGCAGAGAGTTTTTTCAACCCTGTGTTAACAATGATGCGTCGCGATGGAAAACTTAAAAGATCAGCCTACACCGAGACCAAGTCCAGCGGCACACATGGTGCAGTCTCTCGAGATGAATGGATGAAGTGGGTGGAAGACGAGTCCTTCAAAAGACTTGCCTTTAGGATGTTATCACATGATGCAAACACTTCTATGGCGCTCTTGGTCGGTCCCTTGGTGTCTTACGCAGAGGTTCTGCTACCGCTGCCGAGAGATCTGGAGCTTTGGACTGCGGCCTCCCCAGAGCAGTGGAGTTCCTTGATAGTTTCACGTGGGAGTATGGAGCCGCTGTATGTTGCAGACGTCATTGACGATCCAGATGTTTTGAACAACCATGTTGGCTCAGTGGATACATACGTCGCTATCCTGGCTGTGCTTGCTTGCACGTGGACTATGTGCTGGGAATATCTTCAGTTGTCATCTCTGCAGCGTTCAAAACCAAGACGATGGAATACTCTCGTCACAGAGATGCGAAAAGATGAATTGCTGAAACTTCTGGGACATCTCAAGTTAAGTTTGTCTCATGATGTTTCGTCAGATCCCGAAATTCAAATGCGACTCGAATCAACCCTTTTGCACCTGCAGATGCCATTTGAAGATATACAGATATTCGCCGGCATGGAAGGTCCGGAACGCGCTCGTGCAGTTTATCCCACGGTGCGCGACTGGGCGAAGAGCGAAGCAGCAAGACAAACCGTCTATCACGCCGCTCAAATTGTTCAAATCGCCAAACAATCACCAGGAGGTTCTATGCGCGGTCCCATGGCGATAATCTTGTACCACGCAAGTTTGGCCTTCTGGGTATACGGTCTTCTCTCTGAGCAGACAGGAATATCCAGGGCGTTGAGCCAGAACGTGTATCTCGACGATGGAGATAACATTGCACTGCAGAGATTCAAAGGTTTTGGACAGGGGCAGCCGTGTATACGATGGCGGTCGGAGATAGCTGGCCAGGGAGAAGTTGTTATTGGTGTTCCTCTTTCTCAGCCTGATAAAGTCATGGAGGCTGTCATGGGAGTTGTGAGGGGTAATTTCAAGGGGTTGCCTGTTCCGCATCTGACGGAGAAGTTGGTTCAGCTAATGGGGGAGTTGGAGAATTCGGCGAAGAGGAAATTGGATGCTTGATACCCAGCGATTATTACTTGATATTGACCTTGTTGAATATCTCTCTGAGACGGATCAAGGTTGTATCTTTTTACAAAAGCTTATCCTAAGGGAGGACATGCCAGGTGTGTTTCAATACATGTGTAATATCATTCACGAAGCGTGGGAACTAAAAGTGAAATATTTTACTTGTTTTGTGCTTTCTATTTGTGGTTTTCGGTATTCTTCTTCATATCACACTTCTTCCTTTACTGAGAGGGGACTAATCAAGAGTCAGTCTATGCTAAGAATCCATAATGCATCATAGCTTACCGAAGACGAGGGTACCGTTGTCGTTGCCAATGCACTCAGCGAGGTTGACGTTGGCCTCGACGGGGTCTCCATCATAAGGGTTGAGATAGGCACGAAGAACGGGAACGCTGTCAACACCCTCAAGGTCGAAAGAGATGTCGTTAGCAGTACCAGAGAAGCCTGGAGATGGATGTCAGTGACTGTTGAGGGATACATGACATGATAACTTACCCTCACCGCCCCACTGGAAAGATCCGTTGTCGTTGCCGATGTAGTAGTCAAGGTCAAGACGAGACTCTTGAGGCTCACCGTCAGCGTTGTTGCACCGAGCAACGAGGATGTGGCCGTCCTCAAGGTAGATGTCGGAAGAGCTCAAGTGGAAGTTGACCATGTTTGCGGTTGTGAGTGTGAATGTGGAAGAAGTGAAGGTTGTTGAGAAACAAGACTTGAGGTTGGAGATTCACGGGTCTATATACGTTGCTTCTGCAGTGATTCACGAGAGGCCTCGGGCATGCACGCACGCAGAGCCAAGAGTCTCCAAGACCGAGCGAACCGCGGGCAGACGATGCTGAAGCTGCCACGACTGCAGAGTCCACTCTCTCCTCATGACAAGGATATGTAGATACCCCTGAGTTCTTCTCCGCCCCGTGCAAAAACGCAGAGACCTGCCTTGGCGCATGTTCCACGACATGACGGCTATTGGTCTGTTTCGAGTACTTTGGTTATCACAGGGGAGGCGTCTTCCTAGAGGGATGACGCGTGTGATACGAGATCTGATATAAGACTCCCTTAGTAGCAATATGAATAAAGGCTGGGAATGGGATCATGGGCTGAAGATATGGGGCGGTGAGGCGCTTACTCATGTCTTGGCAGAGGAGACATGAGAGCGGAGACGTCTGGGGATAGCATCCAATGATCAATTAACCCCTGGCAAAACGAGGCTTGGCTTGAGGGGGACCGATAACCGGGTACGAGTATGAATACTTGTCTCATGTTTATATTCCGTAGTCGCCATACAATAGTTCAGTATTCGTAACACATCTTCAGCCTATTATCTTCGGCCTGTGGAGTTGACGCCCACTATGACACGTGAAATAATTGGACCCCTCGTAAATTCTCTAAAATCCCTGCCAGCGAAGTACCCTTTCCGCTGTAGCGATCCTCATTCGTTTTCCGTACATCCAGAGTGGAACGGTGAGCAGCGAAAAGATACCCATCAACAGTCCAAAAATACCAAACGGCTCAGCTGCTCCCTTGTGATGAACCCAATCAGAGACAAAGAAGGTCCATGCAAATGCGATAATGGCGCGGAGAATAGTAACCATGGTGAAGCAATCTGCGGCCAACGAGTGGTAGGAATCAATAAGCTGCAATATTGTTAGTGTTTGACGTTCATGATCGGCTTGGCAACTTACATAGTTGAATCCCACCGATGGAACCTGCATAAGACCAAAGCTGAGCATTCCATAGCCAAACTGCAGTCCGATCCAGCGATTTGTACCTGGGTGCTGGGCGCAGAAGCCAAAGACAAGTAGACCGGCAGTGGCGACAAAAAGAGGGAAGAAGAGAGTAGGCAGACGATCCTCTGCTTCAGCGACACCATGGCGTGTCTTGCTCGCCTTCTTGACCATGCGGCCGTCAGCCAGCACAAACGTGTAGATATATCCGACAATACCACCGATGATAGCGCCAACGTTGATAAGACCTGCGTTCGCTTTCCACAGATAAGGAGGACCGGCTACCATCTGGGGTCCGATGGTAGAAATTGTGACAATGCCGCCGACTAAGCCAGCGTAGTGAAGCATCACCACCCAGGTGCCGGGAAGAAGCAGTGTTCGCCATGGCTGGATGAACTGCTTGAGAAGACTTCCACGAGGCTTGATGAAGCCTAGGGACTTGATGTAGGTGAATGGCTTGTGAGTTGTGTGCTGTTCGCTCGTAGATCTATTCTCGACATGTTCGTTGACGCCAAACTGGGCTTGCTTCTCTGACTCGCCGCCCGGTACACTTTCAATCGGTATGCTTCTGGAGTACAAGGTTTCAGGTACGAACAGGACGACTCCGACAAAGCAAGCGGCACAGAGGGCGAGACAGACCCAGAATATCATCTGCCAGCTCTGTTGGTAGACAATGTAGCCGCCGGAGATACCGCCTGCAAGGGGGCCAATAACAAGCATGATAGTGTAAACAGCCTATTCCATGGTCAATACCACTTTGGAAACAATATCGGGTTGGTGTACATACCATAGCTCTTCCTCGTTGATGGACAGGGAACAAATCTCCAATCAAAGCCGGGGCAACAGTATCAGCTGCCGCACCTCCAATGCCTTGAAAGGCTCTGGCAGCGAGCAAAGAGTTATACGAAGTAGCAAGTCCACACCACAATGAGCTTAATGTGACGAGAAGTGTAGCTACAATAAGAACCGGTCGTCGTCCCATCCAATTGGACAAAGGAACCCACCAGATATTCGCGCCGCCAAGAAAAAGCACAGGAATCTGCAAACGTTAATATCATGGCTGGATTTATAAGGTGAGACGACGTACAGCAATCAAGACGGACAGCTCGGAGATGGTTCGTGGATCGTTGGGGAATACCATAGGCCATAGCTGGAACGCGGGCGCGATGACACCGCTGTTGAAGTTGGCTGTAAAGGCATAAAGGGAGGCTACCAGCAAAGCAGCAATTCTGTGCCAAGTGGGAAAGTTGAGGGGATCCCAAGGGTCATCGCTAGCGTTCGAGCGGATTGCACCGCTGTGGCCTTCCTGTTCACCTTTCTTATGTTAGATGAAAGTCTTGTATAGGGGTAGTGCTAACTCACGATGAATCTGGATAGTTCCAGGGGGTGTCGCAGCGTCAACCTCCCCCTTAGACAATGCAAAGGCATTCTTGAAAGACACCATTCTGCTGGGATGAAGTTGCAGTTAGGGGTGATGTTTTGTCAAGTTTGTATCGCAGGCCATGGGTCAATAAGTAGTCCTTCACAAGCGGCATATCCCCAGCATCCTCCACCTTACCCCGGATTTCCTATCTTCTCCGCACGCGAGGTAATCTAGATCACCGGGATCACTCTCAAATTAGCCAATCAGTGGAATTAGAGAGGTCAGTGGCGCTGCTGGTCGTCTCAATCTGGAATATCGGTGGTAGCGTTACCGTGGAAGGATCGGGTTTCCCTCCACTCTCCCGGTGGACCGCTCGGGATGCACACTCGATGGACTTGATTGCTTTTGAGAGATTGGTAACATAGTTAAGCCTTTGGCTAGCTACAGGGTGTCAAAAGATTTGACGGTTGTGATGGGCGGCAAATAAACATTAGGTAAAGATTACGAAATTCCACCAAGAATGCTCAAGACTTTATGGCACCTGGTCTAAAGTGGACATTCCTTTATGGCGATCAGGAGACGTAATACGTTGGCTAATTTCGACGCAGTATCCCCAATTTCATAAATTAAACAGTAGGCTGGCATAGATCTTGAGAAGTGAGTACAAGGGAAACGTCTATGTGAAGTTCCTGGTGCATAGTCTAAACAACAATCAACAATCTAAGAATCTCTAATGACCTATCTTCACCGTATCATACACGTAGTATCGGCCCACCTTTCTCTCTGCTACACACCTTCAGTCAACTTTAAATTTGATCACCAGCAATCTCCCTGTTGGAGAGATATACCCAAGCGTGGATGAACTGGTGGCGTACAAGGGGGGGCTGGTCTCTCCATTCCCCCCCCCTGGCTGCAAATGGCCTGTACTCCCTCGGCAACCATATCAGCCGCCTGCCATTGTATGTGATCCATTCGAGATCCTCATTAAAGAGGTAGCCAGCAGGGCGATCCTGGCCTTTTAGAAGCTCATCCAAAACAAAGGTTGCTTTACCCGTGAGAAGTTTCAGAGTGCCGGGCTCGAATGACAATTGTGTCGGCGCAAGGGAGACATCAAATCTGGCAATTATTTGGTCTGTCCTAGTGCGAAGAACTCTGATGGTTCTCTTGTCCGCTCCCTTGGTCCAGTTTGTAGCCAAATATTGTGTATCGTGGGAAAAGGTCCAGAAGCTTCCTTCATCAGACGGCGAGGAAACGCACGAGTTGTTGCAAGGGCTTCCGCTAGCAAATGCATTCCAAGTGCAGATGATCTCTCTATTTTCAATAGACCACAAGCTTATCTTACCATGTCTGCAAAATGATGCTAACTGCTTCGAGTTCGCTGTGAAGGCAACGGCAAGACAGCGCAATATTTGATAGCATTCACCTGTTGGCAAAAGCCACAGCCTAACGCTTTTTGTACCTCTGCGCCGTGTGAGAAGCATAGTAGAGTCAGGCGAGAACATGGAATGGTCGTGGCCGTCAACAAAGTTGAGGATATGCTTGCCAGTCCTTAAGCTCCAAACACATACGTCCCCTTTGCAGGTAGATGCTGCTAAGTATTCGGAGTTGTCCGAGAACAAGGGTCTGTTACCTCTTGGAACAGGGGACTCGAATTTAATCGCTGCACCTGTGTCGGCTCTGAAGATAAATATCTTTGCCTCGTTCGAAACTGCCACGAATTTTGAATCAGATGATAGAACGACTGGCCAGCTTGTCGACACATATTTACCAAGAGCAGACTTTTCGTCATTGGCAGATTTCCTCATCTGACCTAAGTACAAGCAGCTCTCGAGGACTTCGGTAGCTATGAAAAAATTCAAGTCTTGTGAGAAAATCAGCTCACATTCTTCGTCGTAGTGATCAAAACCAGGCTTTAATGTGCGGTTGTCATACCCTTCCCGTATCTGTCGATGAATGCAAGGATACTGCTTATATTTCCCCAGCCGCGAGAGTGGTGAAAACAATATAGCATCCTCCGAAGCGAGATCAGTACGGTATCCGTTCGCAGTTTCCCAAACCACGGAAAGGTTTGGCATATTCAGAGTCAGCAGGGAAGAGTCTGACGAGAATTTGAAGCAGTGAACAAGGCCGCATCGTTCCTCAGACCTCAGACGCAGAACAATGTCTGTTTCACATCTTATATTCCAGAGGTGAATATCTCTGTTCAAGATACAGTCGTCGGTCTTGGCTATAGATGCCACCAGCGTCGAATTGCGTGAGAATGCCAGCGATATGCTCTCCCACTCAAATTCTCTAATTACCGCAAATTGCTCGAAGTCTTTTTCAAATTCATATCGGAAACAGGTAGTCGATCCTTTGCAAACACTGACCCCTACCAGAAGATCAGACTTATCATCAAAGCATGCCCAAACGTTGGCTGCTGGAATGGATCCCAGCTCTTTAACACATCCACCGTCTTCAATCCGCCAAACGAATACAGCACCCTCGCTTGCGACAGAGGTTGTGAGTAGCTTAGAATCGGGTGAGAATGACATTGATATAGCACCGGGAGAACGTGTCTTGAGCTCATGTAGGTGATCTCCCGTGCTGGGTCTCCAGATATCCACACTTGTGTCGTCATAGGAGGAAGCTATGATGCTTGAATCTGGCGAGAATAGCACTTCTTTGACGACTTTGCTTTGATCATACTTGAATCTTTGTATGATGTTACTCCATTCTGGTGAGGTCTGGGGTCGACGTGAAATGAAATTGGGCGTCTCGCTGCCAAGCGCTTTTCGTATCTGGCTCGTCTGCGGGGTGAAGAGAAGCGCGGAATAATAGATTTGCAACGGAGCGGAACTGATGGTGGTAATGTTGGCCCTGAGAAATCGAGATGGATCATGTAGAAAGGTAATGGGTTCATAATCGTAGGTCGGCAGGTTCTACGGCTTTGTCACTATAAGCTCGAACGTAACCATACTCTAGGGCTGACTTGCAGATTGGAGACGTTTTAGAATAGCTATAATTTCGTTTGCTCGTCCCATTAGGGTAAGACATTCGACCCAGTGGAGGAAATGTTTCTCGAGAAATAGGTAAAGCCTATATCGTTCAGTCTCATGAGCTTGTACTTTCTCAAAGTGCGATAGCCAATGGAGACAGGCATACTGGATCTCCTGGGGTATGTAAGCGTCAATGCTGTTTTTGCTTATTGTAGAACTCTCCATCTTTTTGCCTCTCAAGTCGCATATATCGACTCTGAGAAATTGTTCCATCACTTTTAGGCATTGATGGAAGATATTCCCGCAGATCCAGAGCTCGTTGACATGAAATCCTTCTTGGCCGATTTCATAGTAATCCAGCAGCAAATCTCGAAATGATAGATGTAATAGCTTTACAGATCGATTGGCTGCTTCAGGAATATGCAAGACAGAGTGAAGTTTTCTCAGAAGATCCTCAACGATGTCCACAAAGATTGAAAGGAGGTTCGCCAGAGATTTGATACTAAGGGGACTAGCCAGACTGATGATGGTGCCAACAATCAGTTTGAATCGTTTTAGAACAATTTCTCGTCGGTTTCCATACAGACCTTTAACTAGATTAGTAAGCACCGGCAGATATGTGGCTTTCAGCTGAGAAGTATGAGTAGTTCTTTGATAATCCAAAATAGTCTCCATTTGCTGTTTGGGATCTCCACATCGTGAGTCTCCAATGAATCGACAAACAGTCGCGGCATAGATGAAAAGAGGGCTTGCCCTTTCCACTAGGTCTCGTTGAATATTGATTCCAGGCCAGTCGGAAAGCAATCGTCCTGATTCAGAAACAGTTGCGTTGTAGTCCGACCTGATCTCTCCAAGTTGGTGTTCGAAGAAAACTGAGAGGTCGTGTCTTATAATTGGCTCAGCTATATTATGAAGAATGATATGTTCATATTTCCCACTAATGTTGAAGAAACCCAAACGAATAGGAAGCTCCGGCCGGCTGGTGATGAAGATCTTGAGGTGGTCTCTCGCTGTCTCAAGGAATTCCAACATTCTCTTGGCTTGTGCGTGTTCAAGCTCACACTCGTCCAAGGCGTCAATCACCAAAACAAGTGAGACGGGCGTTTGTGCAGAAGAAGCAATACTTGACAACGGTTTAAGAATAAGATTCTCAAATTGCTGCTTGAGCCCTTTCTCTCCGATGTTGATATCGGCATTAATTGCCTCCAGGATCGAAGGAGCGATGCTAGGTGTACTGGTGGCAAGCTGTGATGCTATCGTTGTGAACAGCTTTTTCGCATTCCCTCGGTCACCTTGAGCTCTTTTAAAAAAGAACGTCGCTCCTAGTGAATTGTCATTTTTCAAGTGCTCGGCAAACGTGCGAGATACCGTCGATTTGCCTGTCCCCGCCATACCGTTCAGCCAAAAGATTGGCTGAGCATCCTTATTTTGTACCCAGTGCATGATATCCTCGAGAAGTTGAGTGCGAGTATCAGGTAAGCATCGTGGATTCTCCGACTCAGACGCAGAATCGTATGATGCGTCAAGAGCAATAGGGAGACGATCAATCAATTCCTTCTGGTATGAGGTGAGTAGAGTTTCTCTGAGTTACCTCGGTTAGTTTGGTTTTTATCATTGGATAAATGATCTTACTGCATGTTCTGAATTCGCATCCTCACATCACCGGCATCGCTTCGTAGGTATCTCAAGTCATGGCTGACTGTGAAGAGTTAATGAAATGCTTTTTCCCAGATTCAGACTATTTAGGCTTACTCTTCTCAAGGTGTTCGCGGACCGTCGGTGTAATGAAGAGACGTTTGACGGGTACAGACTCTAAAAGTTCTTTCGCTAATGCAGCCGCTGCAATAGCGGCGTACTTTTGCCATCGATCATTTTTGTGACTATCAGCATAATCAGAGATTCCCCTTACCACAAGGCAAGGGAAGTGATTCATGAGACCAGCCGCCTCTGTTTCTAGACATAGGCATTCCTCTCCAATTGCCTCAACGATTCGATCTCTTGTGATGGCGTCTTTTACTACCGCATTTCCTGAAGCAATTACGCCATAATGGACAATTGGGTCAGTTGATGATCGGTGTACTCGCGTAACTCGCGATACTTCATCGCATTGACCGCAATCGTCCCCGTCGATGTGGGAGTAGTCGCGACGAAAAAGCTTGTCGTTATGGGTACCTTGGTGGACAAATCCAGCTCGTGTCATATTAGGTTTATTCTCCCACATCCTTTGGAGTATTGTAGGCGTCTTTGCATTGCCGCTCAGATGTTCTGAATGCAAATCTGCCAGAGCGTTGAGCAGGACGGGGGGTGGCATATTGAGATAGCCTCTTGGTTCCCATGTTTGTCCGGAGGTCACTCGGCCCTGATCATATTGGATCACACCTCCTGTTCTTCCATGGGGTCGGCTAACAACAACATCGCCTAGGCGTATATCTCGTCCTAGGTCTGGCCGGGGAATTGCTCCCCCGATGCCTACCAGGAGACCGATTCGAATGTGGGACAAGGAAGACGCCAGATTTGAGACTGTGACAGCTGCAGAGACGATGTCTTTCTTCCCAGCAGGAAGCGAAACTATTACAAGGTTGTGTTTCCCCATTCGGCCCCATGTGTATGAGTTGTTGTCACTCAAAGGTTGATAAAAGTCATCAGGGGTATCATGTCGATCGTCGAGTAGGGCTTTAGCTGCTGCAAGCTCCTCGGGCAGTGGGGCAATCCACGCTATGGAATAATGGATCACAAGTCTGATGATGTCCTCCATAGTCGCCAGGTTCGAGGTTTGTGGTGTAAGGTAATGAGTTTATTAGGCGACTGCAGGATTTATATGTTCCAAAGGCCAGGAAGTGAATTGCATATCAGGCTTCCGACCAGTGACCAAATGCAGCTACCAGATGAACAGAAATATATTGAATCGGAAGTATACATTTGTATAAGCGCTCTTGTGATCTTTGTTGAGAGGCAGCCTGAAGCTCGATAGTGTGGATTGTGACTGGCTCGTTGCATGGCCCCTTCATAGGCAGAGTTAGTTAACCTATTCTCTGTTTTCTCCTCACCCAGACTTCTCTGTCCGCCATGCCATCACCCTTCTCGTTTGTCTCGGAAGGTGGCGTCTCTTTGGAATCTCTGATCTGGACCTCCCACGTCTTGAGTTTGTAACTCCCGCGATCTGACATGCCGGTGAATAGATCAAAAGACCAGTCGTGCTTCGGACAAGAAACTCCCACGCTAAGAGTGACTCCAAAATCTTCTATGTCAAATGGGGTGCCTCTTGATAGGGGAAACTGGCTATGCGGGCATGACTAGAAGTTTTGTTAAGTACATTATTGTCAAGTGACAAGTGGATGAAAGGGACTCACATGGTCAATTGCATGAAATTTTCCCTTGTATTTGAATATAAGGACTTGATCTGTGAGTTCCTGTCCCAAGGCATCATCTCCAATCGGAACCTCCTTTGATAAAGAGGAATCTTCTTTGGGTACGTGAAAGGCCTTGCAGCCTGGTATTGATTTTGTGCTGCACAATCGGTATTTGGCTAAGTTGCCTGCATCATCGTCGACATCAGGGAATGATGATGCAAGTCCAACAAAGGCCCATTGCGCTCCCTTACGAGAAAACGGGTTGAGGAAATTCATCACGAGAACGATACTTGTTCTTTCCGCAATTTTGCTATCGGGCGGAAGTCAAAGATCGCTCCTGCCATAACGAATAATTCGCGACACGTGATGATACACGTGACTGGAAGACATGGGGCTCCGACTAACGGACAGTGTTGGTCAAAGAGAGAAAAGACAATATCTTAAGATAACAGCTACTATCATGTAACCTTACTGAATTACTGGCTTACTGACACCGCGAGTGACAGTAAAATATTGGAGCTTATTAATAATGATTTCGCAACAGTGCATAGCCAAAAGGACGCAACTTTTATTTCGAGTCTACAAACAACACTACTGACATGGCAACGAAACATATCCCATCTCTACTCCTCCTCCTCACTTAGCGCCAACCGGATTCTTGCGTCTGACCTCAATGCCATTGATCTGTCGTGCAACAATTGCAGCTCCTGAGCTTGAAGTATAGGGCTCTACTCTCGCATTGTACCAGCGATCGTCGTCCATGTATGGAAGAGTTGCACCAGTGACATCGCCATCGAACTCAACAAGATTCAGGTTGATCTGCAGGCCCGGTCCCACCTTGACTGGGTTGTGGTGAATGCATCGCATAGGAGCGTTCTTAGCAAGCTCCCTCGATAGCTCACCATCAATATCGTAAATCCTACGATTTTCCTGGTTGCAACCTAGACCAGCATAGGAGTTAATCCATTGCGGACCTGCGTTGTCGATGATCTGTGGGATAGTTGGACCGTCGGGGCTTGGATGGTTATCGGAGGGACCGCCGGGGGGTTGGCCAGCCGGGCCATTCGCCTTAGAGCTGACCTGCAATGCAGTATCCAACGCAGACGCTATGCTTACGATGGGTACATTACGAGCCTCGAAATAGCCGACAATGCTCGTATGATCCACTGTAGGACTATCCCCAGTCAAGTCCCTCTGGATAACCGCGCCTGACACATTTTCAGGGGTAGTTTCAGTAGCTTTAGAAGCCGATTGCTTCTTCTCGGACATGTTTTGGATGTCGGTTTGTATTCGATACAAAGTTCTGGACTGTATCTGTTCGATAGCCAGAGAAAGGTTACTTTTCTGGCGTTCAAGTCTAACAAAGATATCTAAAAGGTCTTGTTCTCGGTATAGGAAACCCCAAGTACGAAGAACTCGTCCCTTTTGAAGTAAAGAGTTGATGCGGTTGTTGTTGATTATGGAAATAATAGCATCGGTCTGGGTCCCAATCTCAGGGGTTTGGAGGAGAGGGTTCTGGGAGATGCAAGTAGAAATGCTCTGGAGTTCTTGGAGCTGCTCATGATATCTTTTGAGGGTCGATGCTCCCCCTTTTATCTTCCTTAGAGTATCTATCAGTGAAAAACATGCTACACCCAACTGGGTTGCCGACGCAGCGACACCTATGATCTCTGCCATGATAGCCTCAATCAACCAGACAAGGCAACATGATCGAGCAACGGATGTGAAGGTTTGGGGCCGAAAAAGAGCGGTGAACACAAGCCAAGGACCGTGAATAGCTACATCGACGACAGTTTCGTCCTTAGAGGTGATCAGTGTGGTGTGCGATGATGCAGGAATAGCTAACGTGGCATAGAAACTGACCCCAATAATTGAAAAGTTCGAAAGGTGCGACCAGAAAGAAAGGCCAGGATGTGGTATGGTATCAAGAATTAGGCAGCATCAGAGTAGAGAGGTTGTGAAAAGTGTGGAAGAAAAGGACGACAGAGCCTCATCTGTCAGACTGCGGTGAAACCTAAGACAACCACGAGGGGGCGAAGCAGAGTGACACGACAGGTTAGGCTGAACGGAGACGTACTTTGATACGTTGATGATGTTGCGGTCTGAAGACAACTAGAATATTGTTCAAAAGATCAACGTCGTTGAAGAGTCTTCTTCAGGATGAGATTGGGTTTCCGTCAACGTGGCGTCATACCGAGTGTTCAATGGTAAGATGGAATTCCTCAGAGTGTGGTGAGAGAACAGGAAATAAGAGGGAAGTGTTGAAGTTTCCTTGGGGTCATAATCAGTTCCCGGCTGATGGGCTCCCGACGATCGAAGTGTCGAAATGTCGAGGCTCTGTTAAGCGCAGGATCGACAGCTCTTGCGAGAGGTATGGTAAATAGTCTGGAGATTCTCAAGACTAGAGACAGTCGCAAAAAAGTCCCTGTCTCCGTCAGAAAATTCTATGAGGTTGATATCCGCAGTAAAGGTTTACCCACGCTGTCGTATATCTGACTTTGTCAATTGTCGATTGGGGAGGGCAGGCCAAAGGACACGGGAGCTTTCCAAGGTCCATCAATCAATCCCAACGTCGAAATTTGCTTCTTTGAATCAACCAAGAAGAGACCTCATCAGGGCAATAGAATCGTCATCTAGGCCTTAGGGCAAGCAGAAGCCTGATGGCTGAAGTGTTGGTTGTCTTTGCTACGCCACCTGTTGGTAGTGACGATGGCTGCAATGAGTGATATCACGTACATATGCACACGCATGCGCTTTATACCAAACATCACGGGTGTGAGAATACCAAGACAATAGCCAATAACATGTTGTTGATGATGGTCATAGTCTCGGATGTTGTGTTTGGAAACCACTCATGATTAATGTAGCTCATGAGCGAGTTCCAAAGTCAACATTAACGAATTTTAGTATGGACAATCAGATATTAGCTACAGTATATGGCCAGTATAGTCAACATAGAAAGTCAACATAGAAGATTTACTAGTGTAACTGTCGAGATATCATCAGTATCTTATCGATACCTCAATACCTGTTGCTATCTGTAAGCCCTTGCGGCCCAAAACCAGGCCCATGGCCGACAAGGGTATCCCAGTCGCCTTGTGACCGTAACCCTCGGCTACCTCGTCCGTGTCCCACACCCTTTCTTTCTTTGGCTAATGAAACCTACATCCCTCCCTACAACGCGAAGTAACGTTTGACAAAGGGGCTATTCCGATGGCTCCATCCAACGACGGGCATGACGCGGTCACCAAGCTTCGTGAACCAGCGGCTGTCGTCCACCGTAGCCCCAGTGTCAAGCACCTCAGCGTTGGGGCGTCCTATAGTGGCAGCGGGACCATGATGAATGGCGATGTTTACCGAATTTACAACCAAAATATCACAAACATCAACAATTGCACAAATTGCAACGACAACAGCAACAACATGAACCCTCCCACTCAACTACACGACTCAATACAATCACCAACCACAGCCTGTTCGCAGTGGTGTAAAGTCCAGTCAATATGTGTCGCGGTTCTGATACTGGTATTAGTCGTACAGTGGAAGCCGTCTGACGTGAAAAGGTGTCTCCAGGTACTCTGTAAGTTGCCTTGCCTAGCTTGCCTAAGTGACGATGTGACATTTGCCTGCCACACCACACGGACTTCAATCGCTAATGATGAGTGCTGTCATAAGATTCGGGCTCTTGCATTGGTCTGCTGTGCATGAAACCTGCAGCGTGATGAATCGGATGAGCGCTTCCCGTCCCGTTCCCTTCAGCCTATACGAGTCGTGGATCGGGAGTGTTGGGTGAGACAACCCCTCTTTGGACCGCTTCAATTGTGTGGGGATACGAGTCTCGGACATCATTCGCTTTTCTTGGGAATACGGAGTAATTGCAGGCGGAATACAGATTTGTGCTGGGAAAAGGATAAACGGTATCATTCTCATATAATTATTTAATGGAAATATCAAACCTCTTAAGCTTCAGTTCCTGCAACTCCCCACGTAGACTCAACACTACGCATGTCTCAAGTCTCGGGCACTGACTGTGATATGTGTGTGTAGCCGCTGCATAATTCATTGGCCTGTTGGTCCTTAATCATAAAATGAGGCCCGATTGAATCTGCATAGCACAAGACCAGTATATACATTGGTCTTTCAGCTGAAACTGGCATCACCTCCATCTAACACCCAAGTTATGCCAATCATATTTGCAGCACATGTTCTGTACTCTCTACACTGACCCCCAGAGTGATCCATATCTTACTTGGCGTCGAGGTTTGGTCTAAACACAATTCGATGTTCCTGTTTTGGGTCAGCCATATCCCGCTATCCCGCTGTCCCCATTCCCATTCCCATCCCCCGACTCAAGCCCCATGTTAGCATTAGATCTTTGTGTCCATGCTAAACGTACTAGACATCTCTTAATCTACAACGAGAGTCTTATTCCGTTGTAACATCTTGCATAGGTACCTGTCTTACAGTCCACATTCTTCCCCGTCCTGGTAACTTACTCTCCCCTTCACATTCACTACCTCAAGACAAGACTTCAGCCCAATATCCCTATTCCACTGGCTTCTGCGCCCATACAACCTTCTGGTGGTAATAAGGATGCATCTTCCCCGCGTGCAGCTCACGACGAAGTAGCGAGATATAAACCTCCACCTCTTCCTTTGTCCATCCCTCGACCGTATTTGCCATGAAAAGCACATAACCTTCGATATCCTGCTCAAGCGTGGCCTGAGCATACCTCCCGATCTCCTTCATTTTGACATCTTTGGGCCAACCCCCAATCGGCACCTAATCGTCGCACTAAGTCGCATGTTCACTTCTCGCCAGAAAAACAACTTACCTTGAAATTATTTTCCTCAAGATTAACAAACCCAGCCTTCTCCATAGCACTTCTCTGCACTCCATCCTCCACGATCGTGAACGAACGGCCGATCTTCTTACCGCCTTCAATAAAGAACTTACCCCACTGATTCATGGCGCTCTTCTCGGTAATACTTCCATCGTCGCAGTCCATTCTCGATAGGGCCTCGTGGCTTTCGACATAGCCGCCTGGTTTAAGACACGCGTATGCCTGCTTGAAGAGCTGCTCCCAATCAACGATACTACCTACGAGCCATCGGAAGTGAATGTAGTCCTGGGAGTTGGGTGCAAAAGTCCACTCTTGGGTGCAGTCTTCGATCTCGCTGGTACAACGTTAGCAACTTTAGTATACTGGGACTTCACTCACAATCGTAAGTTCGGAGGAATCCACCCAGGTTGGATTGGTGAGACGTCAGTTCCTATGACATGGGTTTTGGGGAAGCTATCTGCAAAGTCACTGTTGATTTTAGTTACGTCTTGCCAGTTTCTCGCAAATTATTATACATACATAGCCCAGATACCTGTGGGTAAGGCGGTGTTAGGTCCCGTATACTTGATTGATTCCCCTGATCGACCCGAGTTCAAAGTCCATCTGATGTTGATGACTTCGACTTCGACACACTAAACCAGAAACCATGCTAAACTGGATGTCGAGATCGATACATACCTGTCCCAGTACCTATATCAACAGCATTCTATCACATGTCAGCGCAACCCGTCGCATTGTCAACAGAGAGTTACCTTGATATCCTTCGAGATAGGCGCAAGAAACAGCGCACCATCCAAAACCAGAGTCAAAACGTGGTGGCTACCCTAATTAGTAGTCATTCATTTTCCACAGGAGATTGACTGACTTGATATCCATGGACTCATTCTGTTTCTCGTCATTCGTCCCCCTATATCTATTAAATGCCGCACTATGCCTCCACCCAAATCACATACCAGTACTGCGCATTTCCTATGTCGTGATGATATGTTCTTCCGCTGATATTCCTGTACTGAAGGATACTCGACGTGATCGAAGCTGTCGATTCGGGCATGTCTTCACCGAGAGTGGAATCCGAATCATCTGCAGCGGCCAACTCCTGAATGTTGTTAGCCGCGTGATTCTCAAGTGCTGCACGGCCTGCATACCTCGGCTACCTCGACCCAATGGTGGGGAGGAAGAGGGCCAGATACATCGGTCGCTCCTTGTCCACTCTGGTGCTCTTCAATTTGGGACATCTTGATGCAGTATTGTCGCAGCGTGTTAACAAGGAATGGAGTGTCTTCCCATCGTATGCCACATATTCTACCTTATCTTTCCATGCGGCGTAGCAGACAAGCGAAGCTCAGCCCGAGGTGGCATGATAGTTTCTGTGGTTGACCTCTTTCAAGTTGTTAAGTCGTATTGCATATCAACTGAAGCATGGTACCCCTGTAGAACGCCAAGCTGACAGGCTGGCGACAGGTGTCAGAAGATTTGACTGTTTATAGCGGGGGTTGAATAAAGGCCAGGTAAACTACTACCATGTTTTATATTAAGGTGTCTAAATCTTTCTTTCATCCAGTCTAAACCCGCCATCTCTTATGGTAACCTGGGGACTGGCTACACAGTGGGTGTATAAGTGCTGACAACTTGCTGAAGTTGTATCAGTCCTGTCCAAGACTTGTAGAGGCGTAATAATTACGAAACTGTGACTTTAAAATATGTTCATTCTCTTCGCAGTGTGCTGGAGTGATGGTTTGAGCGGGTTCTTTGTCCTGTCTTTGATTTCATATAGATCAAGCTTATGTCACCGTGTCAATCGCATCAGTATCAAGAGAGAAGGTTGAAAGGATGAAGCTGATCACCTTCCCCATGTATTCAAAAAAGCCTATGCTTTCTTATGTGTATCACCTTTGTCTATCTCGCAGATCTGATGACGATCCTGGGTATCAAATGTCAAAGTCCAGCACGCTCAAACATCCTCCAATAGCTGACGTATCATGTCCTTCGTATGCTTCACCACCGATACACAATGGGGCTCCTTATCATGCCCCTGATGCGGTAAACGATCTCCAATTCCAGGCGGTACATGACTGTGTCCTGAGTGCCACGTAGTTTGTCTTTGCTCCATCAAATCCAACATTGCAACGAATGGTAGCGAAGTGGAATACGTTGTGCCAAAGAGTTCGCTCTTGATGGCTTTGTTCGCAATAGTTTTCCAATCTTGAGGATCAAGACTGAGCGATAATCCAGACGAGCTGTCGTTTTGAGGCTGCGTGTCGAAATTTTGGCCTTCAGTCATGTATAACGACTTTGCTTCGTGGGCTTCTTCAGCCCGTCTCGTTTCTTCCTCGACAAACTTCACTATCTTTTTATATCCCTCTGCCAGTGATATCAGAAGGGTGCTGAGAAGTTGAGCATTCTGCATCGCCCAGAGAAACTTGGTGGGACAGATTTGGCATTGAATCACGGCAGCTGCTGTGGCCGTCAAGTGTCGCAGAACCGATAAGCGAGAAGTGAAAGGCAAGTCATCTGCATTGCGAACTTCCTCCAGTGACAAATACAAACTCGCGAGACATGCACAATTCTGCTGGCTATTGTCAGTTTCAAATGCCAACAGCTTTGGGTCAACGTTAGTCTCGGGTCTAGATCTGAGTCAGCGTCCGGCGGCCAACAAGGTAGCTATTTCCATCATCAACTCACCCCAGAGATAACGTATCCAAAGGTGCATCGTCTGACGTATGCTGACAATGATCAAAGCTCGCTCTTCTTTCTCTATCACTTCCCGTATCGCTACCCATACTTCTGCCATGCGTCGATGGTGATGTTCTGCTTGCAGCACTATCGTGTACTTCGGTCTCAGGTGCGACCTTCCGCTTCTTCGGTCTCCCCATCGGCAGACGCGACGAGTAATTGCATGACTCCGAAATACTTGAACACCTTCCACAAGAAGGATATCCACCGTCACATTTCAACTTCTTTTGCCCTTGCAGAAATCAGCATACGAGTCGAGACCCAGATGTAAGCGGAAAGGTGGGCGTACTGCATTGGTCACAGGAAGCTCTCCTATTGGCAGGATCTTGCAGGTCGGGGGTCATGATGTAACAAACAGATAAAAGTAGTAGTTTCAAGAGAAACAAATAAATACAAATGAGATAAATCATATAGTTGCAAGATTCAAACGCTCATCATCATGTAAGCCCAGAAACTGCCGCATTTGCTTGAGTGAGAATAAGTGGATCTGGTCATTTGTCTTCCGCTGGCCCCGGCGCTAGTAGAACCCCTGGACCGGAGCCCGGGACTTGCATATTCCGACCGCCCAACCATCGCAGAAAAAAATTATTTTTCCTCGCCCGAGTATCTACTGAAGCCCCCACTATCAGATTCCAAAGAACTTTACATCTCCAAACATCTACATTTGCGACAATGGCACCCTCAAAGGAAGTCGTCGCTACCGGCTCTGCTGCCGTCGCCGCAATTGACCCTGACCAGGTTTGTTTTCCCATGGTTACGCGACCAGGCCTCTTCTAACAACTCTTCGTCTAGACTCTCAAAGCTTCAAAGGCCCTTCTGGCACACATCAAGAAGGCTTCCAAGCAAAAGACTGAAGAGTCTGGCAAGCGCAACCTCCTCGACGAAGATGAAGACTCGAACATCCCCATCTGGCTCAACTTGACCACCAAGCGCCACATCGTCGACAAGGCCCGTCTGCAGCCCGGCAAGATCTCTCTCCCTCACTCCCTCAACGGTGAAGAGACCACCATCTGCATTATCACCGCCGAGCCTCAGCGCGCTTACAAGAACATTGTCGCTTCAGAGGAGTTCCCTGCTGAGCTTAGCAAGCGTATCACCCGTGTCATCGACTATGGCAAGCTCAAGGCCAAGTACAGCCAGTACGAGGCCCAGAGGAAACTTTTCGCCGAGGCCGACATCTTCCTTGGCGACGACCGTATCATCAACCGGTTACCCAAGATCCTAGGCAAGACCTTTTACAAGTCAACACAGAAGCGACCCGTTCCCGTCAATCTGCAGGCCAAGGCCCCCAAGGTTGATGGAAAGCGACAGAAGCGCGTCAAGACCGAGGGTACTGTCAATGCTGGCACACCCGCTGAGATCGCCAAGGAGGTTCAGAAGGCCCTCAACTCCGCCTTTGTCAGCCTCACTCCCTCCACAAACACAGCTATCCGAATTGGATACTCCGGCTGGACTGCCGAGCAGATCGCCGATAACGTTGATGCCGTCGTCACTGGCATGGTTGAGAAGTGGATTCCTCAGAAGTGGCGCAACATGAAGAGTGTCTACATCAAGGG
Source organism: Fusarium graminum (assembly GCA_013266165.1). Lineage (NCBI taxonomy): Eukaryota > Fungi > Ascomycota > Sordariomycetes > Hypocreales > Nectriaceae > Fusarium > Fusarium graminum. The sequence goes on along the minus strand of JAAGWP010000019.1, from coordinate 106,233 downwards.
CCCCGAGACCACTGCTCTTCCCATCTGGCTGACTGATGAGCTTTGGGTCGACGAGAAGGATGTTATTGCCGAGGACGAGGCCGCCAAGGCAGAGAAGGCCAACATTGGCAAGAAGCGCAAGTCACTCGACAACACCGAGGAGACTGAGACTCCCGCTCCTACCAAGAAGGCCAAGAAGCAGAAGCAGGCTCCTGAGGGCGATGACGACAAGTTGGATAAGCAAATTTCGGACCGCAAGACTCGCTTGAGAAAGCAAAAGGCGTCGGCCAAGCAGGCCATTGATAACTAAAACATGATGGTATTACTCGAGGCATCGGTGTTGGGGCGTTGAAAGGGCGGCAAAAACCCAAAATAGAACGAACTGTACTGTATACTTGCATTCCTAACAATATTAACTGCTGAGTGTTATTACACGTCGCCCTTGCTTGTCTCCCTTAAACCCCGTGTCTTATCCATGTCCAGTCATTCCCGTAATCAATTCTCCTCTGCCCCTTCGATCAGACGAAACTTGGCCGTGCCATCGTGGGTATGCAATGGGTGTTCACACTGGCAATATCTTACATCTCCCCAGATCAAGCATTTGCAGGCGTTCTTTTGAGAGTCTTCAGAATCACTGATAGCCTGCGATCCAACATCGCGGACCTCCAGAGCCTTTCCGTGGCAAGTCCTGCACCAGTTCACAGCTTTCAACTTATCAACAGGTCCCAACACATCTTCTGGGCATTGGCATAGATCACTGCCATCATTCACCACGTCATTGAAGGACCGTGGCAGGGTATTGCGGGCTACCAGAGGTACGTCCTTGCAATAGCAGTATCCATCCTTGCACAAACAGATCTCCTGGGCTTTGAAGTGGCCCCAGTCTTGATCACCCAAGAACGCCCAGGGATCAATGAGGGGAGCCTCATTGTCATCCACAAGTTGTGATTCATCATGGTTGACTGATGAATCGCTGCTATTCTTGGTGTCCGAACTCTCATTTCCAGTCGTCTTTCCATCGACATGAGTCTGTGGCTTTTTTTCACCATGTGCCTCCTTATTGTTTTGTGTTTCTGATCCTTTGTCGTCAGTTGTTGGTTGTTCAGTCTTAGTTTCCGGGTCTTTGTTGATCTCGGCACCCTTCTTGTCTTGGTGATCGTCATTGTTGACAGGTTCCTTGACATCAGCGTCCTTCTTGCCAGACTCAGGGTCGGATTCCTCGACATTACTTAAGGAGTCTTCGTTCTTGTTGGTTTCATTGTCACTAGATTGAGTGTCATGCTCCTGAACATTGGTTTCTTGTTTGCCCTTTTGAGTCTGTTGCTCTTCGACACTGTGGGGTTCAGTCTCACCGTCATGAATCTTCTCGTCGTCCTTGTGGGCTTGTGGCTCTTCATCCTCCATTTCTGGATCCTTGACGACGGTTTTCGAGCCTTCGGTGTCAGTCTCTAGTTCCTCATCATCTATTTCCGGATCGTCGTCGTCGCTTCTCGAGTCAACATCGCCTCCCGGTTTATCCTCGCCATATTCCGATTTGTCGTCAGCTCCCATCGGAATGCCAGAATCGTCCTGTTCTACAGAATCCCACTCTTCACAGCCACATTCGCACTCATCTGGGTATAGTGGTCCAAAAATTGGGATGTCACATCCATCGTCTTCCCAAGGCAGTGTTAAGGAAAGCCCCAACCCGAAATCCCGACTTCCCAGAGCCTCTGTATCAGGGTTGAATGGTTCTGGTGCAGATGGGCTGGACGGTTCTGAAAAAGAATTGCCGTAATATGGTTTATGCTGAAAATAGTAGTATCCCGACGGATCAGGTCTCAGCGGCTCTGATGCAGAGGTTTTGTAAGAGTCTTGAGTATCGTGGTAATAAGGTAGTGATGAGTCAATGTTGAAGTGTTCTGAGCGAGAAAGGATTTGAGGAGGATTGTGAGGCTTCGTTTCATCTGGATTGGGCAGCTTTGGGTGATGGCAGATCTTGTGTACCGTCTTGGTCACTTCGCAATGCGTTTCTGTATTGATGGTTGTGAAGCAACCCTCCGACTTCTTGGCGCTATTCTACAGCTCCTCCGCCTCAAAATAGCCATGCCCAGCGGGATTCTCCAAATCGGACTTGAAGGTTCGCTTCCAGGGGCCGAAGTATTCGGCAATTGTCTTGTTGATGAGCTCTCCCATGTTTTCGAGATGATCGCCAGGGGCGCTTCGGAACCTGAGGCCTCCGTTGCGGTCCAGCTCTCGAAGACCGATCCAGTCCTCCTGGTAAAGCTTTCGGGCTCGAAGAGGGATGGTTTCTGTGCCGTTGACCTCCTCAAACCATGAGGACTCCTTGGGAACAACCAATCTATCGTCCTCAAACATCCACATGACGAAGTTGGTCAGTCTGCTCAAATTCGCCTTGTACTTTTCGTTCTTGAGCTCGCGCTCGTTGTTGATGTCGGCGAGGAAGTTGGAGCTCTCGAGATATTTGTTGTAATCGTTCTCAGTCTGAGGGTCGCGGTAATACTGAGCAGGGACGAGACGGGACTGCACGAAGCCGCTCCAGACATTAAATCTCAGCAAGGCCATGGCTCCTTGGCAGATCCAATCGTTAGAGCCACAGACTCTGAACTTCACAATGCCGTTGTGCTGGCTACCAAATGTGACGAGACTGCGGACTTGAGGCCAGTTGCATCGCTCAACATAGCCACGCAGAAATTGGCCACCCTGCGAGATACCGATGGCATCAATCGCAGGCGCTGTAGAAAGGATAGGGTGGCTAGAGAGTTCCTCGCAAACCTTGCTGATCTGCTCAGTGACATTGCCTGTGAAGGTAGCGGAACGGTCCTGGTTGGGGTCTTTTTCGATGGCAATGATGTGGACGAAGGTACCAGGGTTGATGGCTTCGGCCATAGCTTGAATATCCTTCAAACCATCGCTGTTGAACTGATCACCCAGACCGTGCCAAATAACAAGAGGAAGTGGAGTGTCGGACAGGTCATCTGTTGAGTGGGCAGGTGCAGCATAGGCACGGCCAGCCAAAGCTCCTATGGCAAAGCCAAGATGGAGAATGGACGGGGAACGCATAATAACAATGGCAATACGTTGTAAATGATGAAAGTTGATTGGTGAACTCCAAAAAACGGGTAAAATGCGTGTTGGTGATGGATGATGTTGATGAAGATGAGATGATGATGATGGAGAGTTGCCTGGAGCTGAAGACGTCAGACAGTTAGGTATGAGAGCGAGCTATGACCTCCACTTTCCTCGGGGTCTGCAGATTGGAGCTGGAAGGAGGAAGGAACAAGGAACGCGGGGGCTGGCTTGGCATTAGGAATGAGCTCTGGGGTATCGAGGCAGGAAGATGCCCTCTCCTTGCTCTTTTGAATCTTTGGCGTTTCACAAAGTGTTCCCTGCTTCTTTGTCAACTTCTTTCATATTTCCTCCCCTTCGCATGCAGTTACCTTCTCCAATCTCTCCAACATGCAGGTCTTCCCGTCTTACCCGCAACGCGACTCCAATAAGTGGAGTTCAGTGCTGATAAGCTGCAGTAGGCCCTGACGATCGGTTGTTTCAATAAGACGCGACTTTAATAGGCGTGACGTGCTCATTTCCGTCATTTGGTCTTTTTTACCTTGAGTTCATGAACTTCCATCATGAGAATCCGCATTGGGCCCAATCGATTGTTCCTTTTACTGTGTACGGGTGGTCATTAGCCGGCTCACGGTGTCTCCATGTTTTCTGACTTGACGTTACTATCTCGACGATCTTGACTGTCTCACAGCCAATCTTTCAAGTCAAAACAGTGATCATCTTGCTTCGATCCTTTGTATTGTATCATTGAAATTGGCTCGCCTGCATCTTGTGTTGAGATTTTCCCCTTCTGTCCCTGTCCAAAAGAATGGCCTTGGCAAATGCCCATGTATAGGGTAAGCTTGGAGACTGAGGAAAACCATTTCATTGAACATAACTGTATCGTTCTGAGATAGAGAGATGGGAACCCATGCTAGATAATAACTTGGTATTCAATACTATTGTAGTCCCTCAACCGAATTCATCTAATGCTCATGCCCACCATTGGGCAAGTTGAAGAACTGATACAAGTAACAACTGGCAGTTGTGGCTGGTGTGTTTTACGCCACATCAACAAGCTTCAGCCTCATCTTAAACCTTTGCATCATGACAAGTGATTTCAAGTCTTTGCGAAGCCAAAACATAACGGCTACTTTCAACGACGTATTGCAATTTTCTATTCCCACTATACTATATATGTAAAGACAATCCTTTATAAATAGGATTTGCGCACTCGGAAAGGTTGCGAACCATCGATAGAAACATCAACAGCAACACCACGATCTACCCGAAAGACGACCGAGGATACAACTTCGCGCTTTCGACAGCCAATTTGGTCCGCCAGTCCCAACGTAACTCACAATGGCTCCACCAAATGGCAGCCAAGCTGAGCCAGCGAACGGCGAAGCCATAGCCAAGATCGGACCCCATCCAGGCTTCATCTCCAGCTCGAATCAATACACATCAGAACTCAAGCTCCGGCGCATGCTCAAGGACAATGGATGCGATCCAGCGAGACAAGACAACTACCGTCTGCAGGGCGTGCAGCTGATCGATAACGTTCGAGACTACCTTCAACTGTGCGTTCGATCTTTTCCTTACGGCCCGAGTTCACATAACTAACCATTCTAGACCCGTTCGCACTTTCGATACCGCGTGCACCTACTTCCACAAGTTTCGACTCAACTTTAAAGATGCCGAGTACAACTACCAGGACGCGGCACTGGCCTCGCTTTTTGTGGCATGCAAGGTCGAGGACACGATCAAGAAGTCTAAAGAGATTCTCGCAGCGGCGTATAATGTCAAGAACCCAGATAAACCCGCCGCGCCTGATGACAAGGTAATACTCCCCAGCCAACAAGCGTGCGGTGAATGCTAACTTGGCCCAGATATTTGAAGGCCCCGGAAAGATCATCATCTGCCTCGAACGTCTTATCCTCGAAACGATCGGCTTCGACTTCCGCACGCGATACCCTCAAAAACTCCTCGTCAAGGTCGTCCGCGACATTCTCGGCAAAGAGCAAGGCAAAGCCTTCTTCGAGACCGCATATGCCATGTGTATCGATATCTACAAGACTTTCGTGCCCATCAAGCGCACCACTTTCTCTATGGTCATGGCTGTCGTGGAGCTCACAGCCCTCATGACAGAACAGCACGTCGACAAGGTGCGCGAGTACGCAAAGACAAAACGGCAATACCACCAGGGCGCTGTGATGGAGACGATGCTGGATATACTAGACCTCTATGTTCAACACTACAAGTCTACCAAGGTTGGGGCGCAGTTTGACCAGAACAAGATCATCGACATCAAGATTAGGCTTAACAACGATCTTGACAAGGCGTTCGAACCACGATACCTGTACTTCTGCTCTCGATGCGAAGTCGAGGACCCGCAACCATCCACACCAGCATCTGCAACATCCCCTGCTACATCAATATCATGGCCAGGTGATGCTTCAGGGCGACGTACTGCACGTGGACAAGACGGAACGATGCGATTCGTGTTTGACCCAGAGGCCGCAAAGAGTGAACAGGAGACGACAAGCGAATTCTTCAAGGAGGAATTCGAGGAGTATGAGGTCGAGGTTGAAGAGCCTGTGCCGCCGCCACCTCACCACGAGGGAGGCGGACGAGGAGGTTATCACGGACATAGAGACCGTGGAGACCACAGACGTGGAGGATATGGGGGATATCGGGGGGATCGTCACTATAGAGGAAGGGGTAGAAACTACTGACGTGGTACCCTTTAAGGCATATCCTGTGTTCACGTTCAAGATACCCAAATTATTGGTAGCGAATAAATGCGTACCTCTCTAGTAGTCCTGTAGAAATGATCATGACCCTCTTATTCTTGAAATCCATTGCTCTATCCGGATATCATCACTAGGCTACCTTTGTGTTCCCATCCCCCTTCGCCTCTCCATGATCTCCAACTACTAAATCCTCTCCCGCTGGTCCACTCGCCCTAACACCGTCAATTTCATGACCGTCGTTCTGTTTCTCAGCGGGCGCTGTAGTACTCATGAGACTACTGGCCTTGCTAACATCCGCACTTGCAGGACTCTGTACCCTGAGACCCAAATCCCTCTCGGCATCCGGGTCGTCAGTACTCACACCCTTCCAATCCGCCGCTCGCGCCTGAGGCACTGGCTGACCCTCTGCTGGCTCCAGCACTTCCTCCGGCATGGCGTCGGTACCGGCTACACGCCAGACTACAGCGATGCGATCAAAGGCTCGTGAGCCCTTGCGGCTGGATCCCTTGATGCCGTCCATGGCGTCCCACTCGATGCTGAAGACGCCGCTATCGAGGGCCTTGCCATCCCTTTCAGGGCCTTGGCCCTCGAAGAAGGTGTTGAACCACACGTGAGCGACGGCAGTCACCATGGTGAGACCCATGCTCTTGGGCGTCTTGTTGCGACGCTCGACAGAGATGTTAACGTCGCTGTTCGGGATTCGGACGGGCTGCGTAGGTCTTAGAATGACCGCCATACCACCAGGCTCTTCCTGCGAGTTCGCCTCTGAATCATCTGTCTTTGGTGATGCAGCAGAACCATCCTTGGACTTCTCCGTACCCTTGTGAGAACCTGTCGTCGATACCTTGTGCAGAAGCTCTGTGCCCTTGCGTTTGATAGTCTTCGCCCTTCCCATTGAATCATTCTTTTCAACCTCGGACGAATCGTTACTACCAGGGTTTGTCGCCTTAGAAAAGTGTGCCTCTTCAGGAGCTTCCGGTTTCGATTTCGCAGCCGGGTATCCCGCCATTTCCCAAATCATATCGCTAATGCCACTCTCCTCAGGTGCTTTAGGATCAACCACCACACGCTCTTCCTTCTTGAACGTATGGAAGATGTCAATCTTCTTGCCTTCGTCTGTAAACCCTTCGATATCAACCTTGACACCGTGGCGTAGCCCCCAGACATGAATCTCGGCGATCTCAATGGGTCGGTCAATGTACTTCTTACCACCTTTAGTCCAGCGCTCAACATAGCTGATCCAGCGTAATTGTGAAGGAATCGATACACCAGCACCGAATTTCGGGCGCATGCGTCGCTCTGTAAAGCGCGCGAGGGCATCTTCAGGCTTCCACCCCTCCTCTGAAATGAGGTAGCTGCAACTCATTGTACCGCTGCGTCCCTTGCCGGCCTTGCAGTGCACCACCACAACTCTCTTGTCACGCTTTTCGCTTCTTTGCGCCTCAGTCAGTGTGTCCTTATTCGAGGACATAGGCCTTCCATCTTCTGTAATGGTTCCGCCGTTGAAGTCTCCGCCGTGTAGCCAATTTCGCATGCTGGCCATGATCATTGGCACGAGCCGAAATGGAGGGGGGTGGTGATCAGGCCATGGGTAATGCCTCACACGACCATATACAGATTCGTCCGGGTAGCCTGTTCCTTCAGCACGGAACTCCCATATCGCCCAGTCCTCGCCGTGTTTGGAGTCGAGGAATTTGACGACCTGGTCAAGTGGATTTCGGTATGCGAGTTGCGGGTACGTTTCTGAAGGTCCAGACCTTTGAGCCCAGCAAGTTAGCGAAGCTGAAAATTGAGAGGGTTATGTCGACAGATAATGCCGAATGGTGCTGAAAGAAGAATCCTGCTCAACTCAACTTACGTTGCGATAATGTGGTCCGTAACATAGCAGAGATCTAAACCAGCTTCAGGATGCCTGGCTCGCGGCCCCGCGACGATCTGTCGCAAGATCGAAGCCATGATCAACACGAGTGCTAGAGTTGTGAAAGCGAGTGATGCGTGCCGAGAACGACTAAATACAGCTTTGTTTGGCTGTAGGGAAATATTTGAGTATGTATTGAGGTTGTAAAGCCAGAACAGGATGAGACTGCCCAGATTCAGGTAACTTGACTGGCGACGTCATGCCCAGCGCCCCACTACTTCGACTTTATCAGACAACTTGATCGTCGTCGTCAGCAGAAATTCGCATGACAATACAAGGTACCTATTAGCAGATTCTAAAGCTGTTGTTGATATATGGACTTGTTTACTGAACGATTGACATTGAGCAGAGGATCTTGGTAACCCATTAAGCCCTCTGTCTCAGTCCCCTAACAACTCGACGTCACCGCCAAGTTCTCTGGTTGCATCTTCTCAAAGCTCCTTGCAGCCACAGGACTGCGAGAGATATAGCCAGAAACCTCGTTTTACTCAACAAGCATGGGTTTGTTCACAGTTCGCGACATAAAGGATGGAACCAGAAAATTTGAATACAATTCAGCTAACACCAGGAAATCCATCCCCATACCCCATCCAGTCTTCTTCGTTGTCTTCTCGTTCACCAATCCCATATCCTCCTGATCCGATTATGTTGATCAAGCTGGTATGCTCAGCCCACAAAACTCCCACCGCGAAGCACGGGAACAGTCGCCAGAAAAGTCCCCCAAGTATAGGATAAACAACACAGTCGCGAGGCCATGCCTCTTTTCCTTCTCACCCAATGGCTGGTCAATTCGTTTACCACAGCCAAATCTCCGTATTTATTTTCCAGCCGGAATTCGTTGTCGCATTAGCTATAAAGCGGCCTGGACCCAATCGTAGCGTCATGGCCTTTGGTCTTGATCAGGCTTCGCTTAGCATCACATCCTATCCAATATGTGAAAGGAGTATAGTCCGATGAGTCTCGAAGCCGTGCGAGGTACCATTGTTGAAATTATGAGGTCTTCTTGGCGGGACCGCTGATGTATCGACCAACGTCGGTAGCATCATGGAACTGCTTAGCACCGTCCTTGACCGTCTGCCAGACCTGGCGCGCAGCAGGAGGTGTTCCCTGGGCACCAACAAGAGAGTCGACGCGAGCGCTGAGCTGGGTGAAAGAGTTCTGTACATGAGTGCTCTGGCTGAAACGGGCACGGAGGAAGGCAGTGTAGAGGACAATAAGGATCCAAGATCGGCGCTGGAAGAGAATAGCGGAGAGGAGAATGCGGCCCCAGAGAGCGATCTCGAGGGATGAAACAATGGCCATGGAAGCGTCATAGTACTCCTTAACGAAAGCACCGATCTGGTCAGCGAGAGGGCTGTTGACAGAAGTTCGGCGGTTAGGAGAAGTAACGTCAGCCTCAGGCGCAGGCTTGGGCGCAAGGACGGCGGGGATCAGGTTGGCGCGGGTGTAGGTAGCAACGTGGAAAACCGAGTAGATCGTGTAAGGGACCAATGCGAGGGGGTACTGGGGAGAAAAGAGCCAAACGAGGGCCATGGCTTTTCGTAGTTAGTATCACAACACAGTAGAAAAGGAGCGTGGTTTGGTGAGGAATCTCTTACCAAGGTACTGAATGTTCTCGTCTGCTAGAAGAGCCATGGGAGTGGGGGGAGCACGAGCACCGCTCTTTGCGCGGGCTCGCATGGTCTTGTAAACCACGATACCGTAGGTGACAGCAGCTGCAATAAAGGCAGTGCGGTAAGAGAACTGGGCGGTACGTGTGTAGTAGTTCATTCTCAGCCAGGAAAAGCCATATCGGATCGTTGTGAGGATCAGGGTAAGGTGTCTGTAATTGCGGAACGCTTGTCAGTACATGTATTATCGTTTGGTAGTAATGTACGCTCCAACGAGGGAGGCTGCAGGATCCAAAACGGCTGTCGTGGCCATTTCGTCGTGCTGAGGGAAAGCATGATCCGGCAAATATTCATGAGGAAACGTACCCTACAAACCAACCGACTATGATGAAGAACACAAGTTAGCAATGCGATCTCGTTGTAATGTCTGCGCAAGCTCGCAAGTTAGGACCACGTACACTGAAGTGTCTGAGCAAGAGCCATGAGCCTCTCCTGGAGAGGAAGATTGGGGTTTGGTGGGGGAGCCATGGTGTCTGTAGTTGTGAGGCTGTTGATTAATACGATCTAGTATAGGTTGAAGAGAAGATATGGCGCTCGCAGTGTCGTTGAGGCCGAGCTGTTGTCTTTTTGCTGGTGGAAGATGGTGATGAATGACGATGTCGTAAGGAAGAGGGAAGAGAAGTTGTGGGTTGGTGGATATGGAAATCAAGGCAGGGGGATCGAGTGATGGAATGTGGCAGTGACGGAACCTGCCCCCGCTTTGCTGCCCCAAGCTCCAGGGCTCAGGACAGGTTTTAGCGATTGACTCTCAGCACGCTTTGGCAGCTGAGGCGCTAGATCACCTACCGGTTGGTTGGTGGAGAGGGGTAGGGACTGGGGAGTGATCGCTATCTGGCACCCGACGGGAGGGAGCTTGAAGTGGGGGAGATGGGAGATGCACAGGCAAGGAGGTTGGTGGGATAAGCTGGCGAGGCTGTAAGGGAGTTTGTCTGAGACTGAGGAATTAATGATTGATTCTCAAGGGAGAGCTCTTTAGTTAAATTGAATGTTGAAGTTACGATTGTTTCTTTGGCTACCTATTCATTAATATATCGACTGTTGCACACGACACCAGCTGAAACGTCTGTCCAAGCTTATCTACGAGATGGTGATGGCTTCGATGACGACAAAACCTTGTTTACTGAAACACGTGAAAACGCCACATTTACCAGTAACTTAGAAGCATAATCCAGCTTGTTGTGACGTCTACCCACCAGTTTCACCAAATCTCCAATCGCTTCAGCTTAGAGCTGCCCTCTGTCCGCAATTGTATATACATATATTATGTAGACCAAAACGGAATCACCATTTCATTGTCGTCATCCATATATAAAGAGCTTGAACAACTCGACCATCAGCATATGCGTCTTTCGTCATCACACGTCGTAATTTTGACAACTTCCAGCCCCTGCGTAGCTGAGCTGAGCGAACGATTCTAGCCAATAGCGCGTGACATGATGAATAAAGCTAGAAACTACCTACCGAACTACTACCCTAGACCAAGAAGTGCGTCCTTTACGATGATGTAACAAAATGTGCAATTGAAGGGATGCTCTAGATAATGCATCAACATGGGAACTCAAGTCGTAACTTCTGACACATCTAGAAATAACTAAAATTGTTAACTTGATGGTTACTTTTATTGATACGCACCATAGTTTCATAAACACTTGTCTGAATGGGATGTTGGTGTGGCGGTGGTTTTGAAATGTTCGCTGTACACCTACCCTGATTTATCCCACGAAAGAACCATAACTTTATATTGTCAGAATAGAGCACAAACTCTCACATACGACCATAGCTCTTGTAAAATACGGGATCCCGTCCGCTCTCCCTTAGTCAAGTCAAGAAGCGGTGAATTAGTACTCAGGTCGGTGACGACTGGGGAATCCTCACTGTTGTATGTTTCCTTTTGCTCTTGTTCCATTTACTGATACAAGTCTCATTCGAGGAGTGGAAGGGGATGTTCTAACAATCTACACTAACTGCCCCTGATGGGTGGTTCTGGTTATTAGGCAGGACCGCTGTTTTAGAGCCGACTTCTACATGTGCCTCTAATGCGGTATGAGCATATCGGGAACAGGTATGTAATGAAGTTACATACTATCTATAATATGCAATTGGCTCCTACAGCCGATCTATCGTCGATTCTCTATAATCCCCGGACCTCCATCTCTATCAATCTCAACACCTGCAATTCTCTACCACGATGAATGCCCACCGTCAATGACCAGATTGTTTCCCGTCATGTAGCTGCTAGCATTACTCAACAGAAATAGCGCAGCGCCTTTGAACTCCTGCGTTTCAGCCAATCTCCCCATCATGATCTCCCTCTCCCACTCCTCGCGCAAACCAGGCACTTCCTCAAAGTTCTTCTCCACCATGGGCGTGACAATATGACCAGGACTGATACAGTTGACTCGAATACCGCCAGTGCCATCTTTCTGGACGGGGCTCCATTCCATGGCGAGATTGCGAGCGAGTTGGATCACGGCTGCCTTGGATGAGTTGTACACGGGGGAGATGAGGCCGCGGTTTGCTTTCATCCCGGAAATGCTGGCGATCATGCAGATGCTGCCGCGTTTCTTGTACTTCATCATCTGCTTCGCGGCGGATTTGGCGGTCATAAAGACGCCCGTGTAATTAATGGAGAGCATGTCGGCGACTTGGTCAGGTTGATACTCGACGGTGGGGGAGATGTGCTGGACACCTGCTGCGGCTATCACACCGTCAAGACCTTTGTTCTCGTCTGCGATTGAGACAATAAGCTTGTCAAGACCTTCGACGTCAGTGACATCCTGTTTGCAGTAGTGCAATGAGCCACCCCATTCTCGAACAACACGTTTCTGGGCTTCTTGCCAGCCTTCGTCTGGATGGTCTGCCCGATCTAAGCAATAGACTATCATGGCAGTTAGACCATATCATTGAACCCTGTGACTGTTTACTTACCCTTTCCACCAGCTTCTGTAAGACTCTCTGCAAGAGCCAAGCCTAGACCTTGTGCACCGCCTGTGACTATAAAGACTTTACCAGCAAGTTCAAAGTCGGCGAAGCGATTGCGGCCAACATTTGTATCTGGCGGGAGTTTATTTTCGTTAGTTGTCTCTCTTGGGTTTGTGTTCATGACCTTTGCACTGCTATTCCCCGAGGTATGCATCGGCCGTTGGTAGATGGGCGTGGTGATGAGGCATGGCGTTCTTTGCAGGAGAGCTGTCCGCCCGATGGAAGTTGCTTTGCTAGGAAGTGAGCGGGTTGCTCGTCTGAGAATTGATGTAGACATGTTGAAATAGGAGGTAGATGGAGTTCGTCTCACTAGTAAATGGTATAAATATATAAAGAGGACGAAGCTTGGTTGTCGGTATAATATCGTGAGTGTCTTTCCTACTGTGATTCAGTATTTATAGTGTTTCGATCACTTGGTCCTATGTTATCCAATGAGTAGAACACTTGCTTTGTCCAATCTGACGTGTAGGCGACGTAAAGATTACTATTTTACCAGGTACAAATCCTAGCATAAAGGTCACGCGGAACGTCTTCATCACGCAAACAATGAATTCGGAGGGTTATATCCGCCTGTCGGACCTCCCGTGCCAGGAATCTGGGCTAAATCTTCGTATTTTAGCCGTCTGTATGTGATGTTAGTCTATACGTTGACGTCTGGGATGCATCATCTGTAGCGTATCGGAACCGTCCCGCTTTTCGTTTGCGTCCTAGATAAAGAAGGTGAAACGTAGAGGATCTGAAAATTGAGTCAAAACCTGGAGAAAGATGTGGCTAATTAATCCCTGAGTTATTCCCTGTTGTAGCTGTTGACATGGGTTTCTTGTTCCCCATGGCTACGATGATGCAATTGTTGGTACAAGAGAACAATTTTGAAGCCGTTGTTGATGCATAAAATCAGGAAATTGTATAGTAGATTAGTTAACGATCAAAATATAGTTCACAATCGCACCTAGCTCAGGCTACTTGTAGACTACTTGTTAGTTGTAATGCAATTGTCTTCCAGAATCGACCAAGGCCAAGCTGCAAAGGCAACAAGGCTGGGACGATGCGCCTAAACGATCTACTCAATCGAGCACTAGGATCGCACGTCATTACGTATGAGGCTTATGGCCATCCATCTACCTTACTTGTTATACTCCGATTGGTTGTTGCAATGTTTTGTCTACAGATGAAGGATGCGTGGAGAACAACCCTCAGCATTATTCTAGTAACGGTCTCCAAATTTGGACCTCTTCGATGTATCATCCACCGATCTATCCAGTAACCAACAGCTAGCTCATTGTTTGGGACAACACGTAGCGCCACGTTGGCTGAGAAGTCTACGTTAGACCGGTTGTGCTCGGCGTGAAATTTCGCAAACCGTACCTATCATGATGACTTTAACGTATCATCACACGGAGTAAATTTCAGCAAAAGCGGAAGCGTAGACCCGATCTTTATGATCATGGATGTAAGTCCGCTTAAGATTGATCTTGGCCTTGAACTAGAAGCAGTTTTACTATGCATGAGATACATTTGTCCTATTTCGCATCGGAGTCTACCATACTTTGCTCCCCGTCTAATTCAAGATCAGCTAACCCTGATTTCAGTTTCTCTTCTCACAATCCCAAATGTGATTCGTCTCCGCTCCCTTTTCCAAAAGCCAAGTCATTCAAGCTCTCAATTAGGTCTTAGTCGCTTACAACCCGCGCTCCATAGGTCAGTTGAAAAAGACTCAGCAAATGCAGCTGATCGTACCTCCTCTGAGAGGGTATTTAGAGCAGACTGGATACTTTGAAGTCGTGCCTCTCGTCCCCACTTGATGATGTTGCGGACGTAAAGGTAAAAATCGAGAAAGTCATCAGGTCGCTGTAAAATGAAAGTACCAAGCTTTTGCATGTAGATGAGCTTGTCCTCCTTCTAGGACACATATAGACGAGCCTCGGTTCCGTTCATAGCAATGCTGAAGCTGGCCGTATTGACTTGCTTGATAGGCACGTACCCGCACTCGTGGAGATTCTTATTGAGCTTCTCAGTGATGTTGATGCAAGCTGTTGACGCGCCGAGACATTGGTTAGTCGCAACCCAGAGGCTGCCTCGGCTCGAGGGTCCATCGCCTTTGAACTCGATGGCCAGAAAGGGGAAGAGAAGTCCCTGACTATTGGCGACGGCGACGTTACCATCGGCAGCGATCTCGTTTCGTTGTTCAAACCTGAAAGCGGTAGAGCGGTTGTAGCCATAAAGAACGTCTGGAACTGGGGTACTGAGCTTGAACTGGGGGGAGGTAAGGGGCATGGCGTCCCGGCAAATGAATGTACGATCACTGCGACATACAACATCATCTGGAGAAAGTCGAGAAACGATATTGTCGCGAAAGAAGTTTTCGACTTCTGACTCACTGGTCTCTGCCTCCATAGCAAGAAGACTGTCGTTACCTTCAACAGCCTCCCAAGGTGGCAGAACGGAAACCCGGTCAGGCGCCAAAGACTGAACCAGGGCTAGGATATGACTTGGTAGTTCAGTTCGGGAATCGCAAAGGAAGATGTTGTTTTGAGCTAGATTGGTATCTCTATAGCGAGGGTTCTCGACGAGCGAGCCCCATGATCGACTGGGAGTGTTAGTAGTGGGTGCATGAAAAGACCTTATCAAGCTAGACTGAGTTCGAATAGTTGAGGCCTCTGAATTAGCTGTCAAGTATAAGGGGCGAGATGCTCTTCGACGATTGAGGTGGATGATGCTGCCAGCCATGATTGTAGGTGCGGATTGGGTTCGTAAGCAGAACACCTGTATGTCGTCTTCTTGGGCGTTAAGGAATCCGTCTGAGCGGGACTTTTCGCGTAGTTCAAATGGGTAAACCTCTTGTAGCCAGGTATTGATTTGTTCGAACGGATGGTTATGCTCTTGAGCGGCCATGAGCTCTTCTATATAATTGACATGCCGAGGAGTCACTGACTCGGGAGTCGGCTGGTATATCTGCTAATAACACATGCGTCAGCTGTTTCCCAGTGAGATAGTGGCCTATACCGTGATAGCTGTGCTGCCGCCTGAGCCTAGAGAGATACATACGTGCTCGCTTAAAGCTCCGCGACTCTGCGGGAGTGAATGAAGTCCAACCCGAAGTAGAACTGGGTATTAATACTAAGTCATGGTTCTTCAAACTCCAGTTACACTTGGATTCACAGCATTTAGATCCCAGGGGCCACATGTGACAAATGTTTGACTCTTCATTTGAAAGCCATATCATTTATGTCACGTCTCGTAACATACAGAGCCTCAACATAGCCCTGTCTAACCTCAACTGTTCATGATACACTAGCAAGCATAAATGCGCCTCGTTTCAGCTGTTAAACAACCCTCACTTGCCCCCGCGTGAAAGAAGTCATGAGGCTTTTGTAGAGAACTGTAAATGGGTGCAATCAACGAGACTGAGAGCTACGGGCAATTGACTCTCACTTACAATCAAGGGACTGCATGAATCTCGGCCCGTACCGGGCCAGAGACGCCGCATCGCATGGCTCGTGTCCACTAATGGGATCCATAAGATCTGATCATGGGTAGTTGTTCATGACGCCCATAAAACAATCATTTTCTATAATAACATGATCAACTCTCGTTGTTCTTCCCTCCAGCTACAGTTGATGACCCACCTTCGGCCGAACCCTCCGGCCTTCGGATCAGCGTGTTAATGACATGGATCTTCGCTCAGCAGCCCTAAAATTGCCCCCCCCCCAGTCCCGGCCCTGTCAGATCCAATCTAACTTAAATTTTTACTGTCGTCATTGTCAGCGACTCCGGCGCTTCCGTCACATTTCATGCAAGCGACCACTACCAACCCGACTTTTCCTTCCTCTCCCTCTGCATCTCGCACCCTAATACCCCTCGGAACCTGAAAGGCCGAATACGCCCATATCCTCTTTGCTTGTCTGTTTCGTCCGATCTCGCTCCAAGCTCTTATCATATCATGGCAGCCAACCTCGAACCGACCGGTGCTCCAGCCGCCCGCATCACCTCCACTACTTCGACTATCGCTGATTACGCTTATCCCTATGGCCACCTCGGACATCTGACGCCGAAGCAGGAGGAGGCTTTCCTTCAGTTTAAGAAAGTTCTTGAGGAGCGAGGACTTCTGAAAACTGGTCCTGTCCCTTCGCATGACGACCCGTTGATCTTGTACGTTAAACTTTGTGGTTATGTAACCGATAACCGTTCTAACAGCCTTTTCCCGCAGACGTTACCTGCGCGCGCGAAGATGGGTTGTTGAGGATGCTTACCAACAGTTCAAGGAGACTGAAGACTGGCGCAAGGCCAACGACTTGAACGTTCTATATGATACCATCGACCTCGGTGCCTACGATTTCAGCCGTCGCCTAGTACGCCCCCCTTAATATCCACCAGAGTTTTCGGAGCTGTATGGTTGGTACTAACATATCATCTCTAGTACCCCCAATGGACAGGCCGACGCGATCGTCGCGGAATCCCCCTCTACGTCTTTGAAATCAAGACGCTCGACTCCAAGACCGTTCACGAGTATGAAAAGGTCGGCGCATCCAGCACGTTTTCCCAAGCCAAATCCGACGGCAAGACACCAAATGGCCTCCTGCGGTTGTTTGCCCTCTACGAGAACTTGACCCGCTTTAACATGCCTTTCTGCACTCAGCTCCTCGATCGTGAATTTCCCGAAGTCCCCATTACCTTAAGCACAAACATCGTCGATATTTCCGGTGTTGGACTGAAGCAGTTCTGGAATCTTAAGCAGCACATGCAGGCTGCTTCACTACTCGCCACAGCGCACTATCCCGAGACTCTAGATCGTATATTCGTCATCGGCGCCCCGTCGTTCTTCAGCACTGTCTGGGGCTGGATCTCGCGCTGGTTCGATCCCATTACCGTCTCCAAAATCTTCATCTTGGGCAGCCACGAGGTCAAGACCGTTCTCGAACAGTACATCGAGCCTCGAAACATTCCTAAGAAGTATGGCGGACAGCTAGACTACAAGTTTGGTGAATTGGGTAACCCTGACCCTAACTGGGAGGGCGTTGTTGAGTTTGAAAATGGCCACAAGACTTTCCCCAGCGGTCCTTTGCTGTGGGAGGAGGACTCAAATGGCAGACTAGTCTGCATTGCCAAAGGCACCAAGGATGGCAAGCCTCGAAATGAGAGAGTGTGCACTGTTCCCAGAACCTTTGGTCTATCGCCTGTGGTGGAAGTCTCCAGCGGCAACCCGCCTGCTGACGCCCCGGTTGATACCAGCGCTCCCGTTTCTAACGGCGTCGCTAACGGAGCGGTCCACCCAGCGACAGCACAGGGAAGCCATGACGATGGCGTTCAGACTGATGATGCCTTATTGAGCGGTGAAGTAAATGAGAAGCTCAAGCTTCAAGACGATAAGCCCGTTGCGACACAAAGCACCGTTTGATCGAAGTGCATCATACATATATAGAGTTGGATAAGACTGGCATACCCCGAGACGTTAGATTGAGAGAGATGGAAGATGTTTGAAGGCTGGAAAGCATATGAGGACGTATATCTTGATATCCGCTTGGCGTACTATTTAGAACCGGTCGTTCTAGCGACCATGTGTTTATAAACGCATCATTTTAATTCTTCACTACCACTCTGACTCTGTAACAAATTAAGTGATCATGCTCTAGATTGCGATCTATATTATTTTTTCTTCTATGCTTCTACACTAAACTCCATTTCTATCCTGCCTTGTATCCTCTATCGTAGTTCAATATCCATTTATGCCAATTCGACGGCTTCAGGCCTCTTGATATATCCCCTCTTGTTCCTCCATTGCGTCACTCCCCTCTCAAGCTCCTTCCACGAAACTCCATCTCTTACAAGATACATTGTCACGCCCAAGCTCTCGGTATCCCTGTTCCTCGCCTCATCATCAAAGAAGAGCATGTCCTCATACTTGATTCCCGTCCTCTTTTGCAGACTCTCAAAGTGCTTTATCTTACACCCGGGGTAAATCTCCAACAGACCCTCAAACACATCGATCGCCTTCTTTGGCTTCTCTGGCTTCCCTCCTTCCGGCGCGGTAACGTGCAGCATCTTGAGTAGATCGCGCGCAAGACTGGGTGCAGATGTTCGTGATGCGACGCCGATCTTGCAGCCCGCGCGGGGAAGCGCGTAGAGAATGTCGGGCACGTCTTCGAAGAAAGAGTACTCTTCACCGTAGCGGTCTGTGACGCTCGTGTGTGATGCGTTTACTTTCGGGGGCGGCGTGAAGTGCGTATCGACCCAGAACGGCCATAGTGTATAGTCAAGGTCGAAGACGATAAGCTTGGGGAGTGGTAGAGATGGATCGGCGAGGGAGGCCGGGAGGAGAGATAGCCCAGGGTTGGAAGATGTCGATGTGGTGGAAATGGAGGAGACCGTGGAGGTGCTCGGGGGCAGAGGATGTTTTGAGAGTTTTCTCGGCATCTTAACGGACTTGGAAGGGAATTCGCAAGAAGACAGACGGGGTGGAAATGGTGATGAAGTTTTGGTGTTGAGTAAGACAGAACATTTTTACAAGGTTGGCTGCCTATCCTATCGCCCCGCGGTGGGGGCTGTGACGTCGCTGCAGAGCGAGTGCTTAGCCCAGCGATATGATCGACGCCTTATAAATCTTGGGGATTATGTAGGCGGGTCATAGTAAAGCCCATACTTTATTCTCATTCCGGGAATTAGTCCCCAGAGGAAACAAGATTCTCTACCCTCATCCTCTCTTAGTATCATAGACTCATGTTATCGTATTACGTGGATGTAGATTTTGCCGCAGCTAATCAATTGACTTATGGGAAGTATGGTAGAAATGGCGCCTTTCATTCCCACTCAATTTGACTGAAAGCTGAGGGTTATGTGACTTATATGTAGCAATTGGAGTCAATACTTTATAAGAATACAAGGCGCTACTCAGTCGATTTGCAATTTCTGCAGTACATTTGATGATGTACCAGATACCTACTATAACAAGTCAATCTAAATGCCCAAACATTATACCGGCAGAATAAGTATTCTTTCTCAACTTAGTATTACCCAAGGTCCCAGGATACTACGTGGCTGTCTACCTTAGTAGGGAACATTAATACTTGATCAAAATCACTTTCAAATTTACTACTAATTTGTCCACTTCTTCTTAATCTCCCTTCCAAACTCTCAAACTCTAATCCTTTAGTCCCTTATTGGATGCCCTGGCTGCCGGGTTGCGCATGTCACTTGATTGATCTTGTAAAGAGTAGCGACCTCGACTTTATTGGTGTTGACTTACCCCGCACTCTTACCTCCACTGACACTGCGGGGAGGCAAAAAGCATGGTCTAGGCTCAAGTTCTCAGGTAAATGAAAAGCGCGTGATTGGCCACGACCGCTAGTTCAAGTTGGGGTGATTTTCCCATCGTTAATGAACATTGAAGCGGAAGATTGAGTTTCTCATCTCCCCCCTAAAGCCTCGGCAGAATTCAATTTGAAAAGACATGCGCCTTGGTCAACAAACAATTGTCACCCTACAATCCCGCTCTCATCTTGGCTTTTGACAGGTTGGGCCGAACTTTTAAGGGGAAAGGGCTTGTGATCAGTCACTTACTTTCGCGTCTCACCCAATCGAGTGATTTGAAGGACTGCCGTAAAGCCTCGGATAGGCAAGACTTTTCAATGGCAAAAAGAACGTGGTCCGACTCGAACCCTGCTGGGACGGTGGGCGCAGATGCGATGACGGTACGTCTCACGACCTCTCCGCCAAGAGAAATGACTGATGATATCTCCAGCCTACGACACCTGCTCGTCCAAATGGAAATGGGAGAACGAACAGCCGACACAGCATCTCGGGCGTTGTCTCGAATGACAGTTCTGTCCCTCAGATCTCACGCAAGATCAAGGCATGTGCGGCGTGTCGGAAACATAAAGTGAGATTACCTGTCCCTTAGAGTTGGATGAGACACTAAGTGCCTGTAGATTAAATGTTTGATGGACGAAGCTGGTCCGCCTTGTCGAAGATGCTCTGAGCGAAATTTGGGTTGTGTCTTGAGTAAGAGCTTGCAGACCATTATGGATGAAAAGTCACAGTACGCGTTGACTCCCCAACTGGACTGGGGTACCAAAGTGAGCTAACATTTATTAGATTCTCCGAATCTGTGGTCCAGGACCTCGAGCAAATGCATAACGCTCTTAGACAGGTCATGAACAAACTTAACCTACCAGAACTCCCTCCCTTACAAAGCATCAACTCTCGGGATTCTGAAGGGACACCACCTAAGGACGACAACCCTACCCAGACGACAAATCATCTGACTATCTCGCAAGAGGAATTTCGCGGCCCTTCATGCGACAACTCACCAAAAGCGACACCAGAAGATGAAGGCCTTCCTTACGTGCCTATTCACTCTCTCTACACCCTTACTAAACTCAGCGCTCTTCGATCACCCGACAATCCAGAAGCTCAACGAGGCAACGCCATTAACGATTTTATTGCACGGGGTGCACTTTCGCTGGCAGATGCTGAAAGCCTATTTACTCTCTATCGCGACCGCTTGGATCGCTATATGTACGGGATTGGCTGCCGATACACGACGTTGGAAGAAGTACGTCGTAAAAGCCCGATACTTTCTGCTGCTACTCTCACCGTGGCTGCACTGCACGATCCAAAAGCGGATAATGTCTATGGAGTCTGCAGTAGCGAATTCCGCCGACTGATGGAGAAGTCAATGTTTGAACGACGCATTGATCGCGATTACCTACGCGCCATGTGTATTGCTTCATATTGGCTTAGTGATCTCTCTTGGATGCTATCAGGATACGCCATACGACGCGCCGCTGAGTGTAATTTACACAATAGTTATAACCAGGCTATTAAGGAGCAAAGCCAGGAGGCAGCGGACTGTGCAAGGTTGTGGTATATTCTTTATATCTGCGATCAGCATCTCGCTACTTTATATGGGCGTCCTTCGATCGTGCAGGAAGACTCATCTATTCAAGGCTGGGAACAGTTCCTGAAGTCACCTGTGGCGAATGAGGAGGATAAGCGTCTTACCGGTCAAGTGATGCTTGTTAGTATACTGCGAAATATTCGAGAACTATTTGGTACGGATAAGGGAGAGCCTGTGCCGCGAGTCTATTTGAACCATATTTTGCAATTCAGACGGCAGCTTGATGAGTGGTATGGTCGCTGGATGAAGGATTTGCCTGGTAAGTCTTCCTCGGATGTCATGCGACTCCCAGCTAACACACACAGAACAATGGACCCAAATCGGCTCATTTCCACGGAAAGGAACAATTCTTCATTACAACTTTGCTCAAATTCATCTCTATTCGCATGTGTTCCGCGGTCTTAGCGGCGATGCTCCTATACCGCATTACTTCCTCGACTGCGCCATGCAAGCCGTGGCCGCCGCAACAGCCACCATAGATCTCATCCTCACTGACCCAGATGTTGCTGCAGGAATCGTGGGGATGCCTTCATACATGCTCTCGATGACAGCCTTTGCCTGCATGTTCCTCATCAAAGTAGCGGTCAAATACGGCAGCGATCTCATTGAGCGCCAAAGGGTGCACGATCTGACTACTAGCCTGGTACGCCAGTTCCGCTCGCTGAAGGCTGGCAAGTGGCATCTGGCGAATCTCATGGCTGGAGGGCTGGAGCGTATGACTGCTACTTTAATGGCTGTTGAACCAGGCCAGATTGGACAGATGCCTGGCGGTGTTGTTTACAACAATACTATGGAGAGTGTGGATATGTCGGGACAGATGGTGCCCGGCAACCAGGTGTACACTGATATGGATGGTGATACGTTCTTTGACTACGATATGAGTTTTGGACTTTCACCGGTTTTTAGATTCGATCCTAGTATGTTCACGATGGACCCATCTGGACATTCACTTCCGACGTATCCAGAGGCGGATTATGGCATGAGATCGTGAGGGGGGTATTTTGCAGGAAAAAAGGATGGGCGTCTATTTACTTTTGGGTCATTTGCAGAGATACCTGAACTAGTTCTATTATATAAAATGCAGGTCTAATCAAGATCTGAACGATTCCAATAATTTTCATTCATAATCTTATTAAGACACTGAAATGCCAGGGTGGATTGAGTGACCTAGACGTTTTGTCGAGACAGATCGACTCTCTCCCAGCAGCATAGAGTCGCAACTGAACAATACACAATGCATAATACCCCTTTACTCCGCTTTACTCCAACTCGAGAAATCCATTCTATTAATTATACTCATTGGCAACTACAAGAGCAATGCCTCCAACAGTTCTGCGATCTTCGGTTTTCTCGCCGGTATCTCCGCATGAAAGTAATGCGGAGACACGGATAACCTCATTCACCCCCCAACGATTCAAGCAACTTATCCGATCGCAGTTTTGTTAATAAATATCTTGCTCTTCAATGTAAACAAATCCACAACTTGAACGTTCATTAGATTAGCCTCCGATCTTGATTTCGGGAGATATTATCCATCATGGCCAACACCCACATCCTCATCACAGGCGCCGGCGGCTTCATCGGACAAGAGATCATAGGCCCTCTTCTAGACTCATCACCCGATATCCATGTTACAATTACAGATCTCGCTCAACCTCCTGTTCCTGCTCCGTACTCAGATCGTGTCACTTCGCTCGCAGCTGACCTGACCAATCCCACCGTCGTGGATCAACTCATCGAGTCGCAGCACTTTCAGACCGTGTACCTCTTCCATGGTCTCATGTCGGGCGGCTCAGAAGCCAACCTCGATCTCGGTCTTAAAGTCAACGTCGATTCCGCGCGCCACGTCCTTGATGCGCTGAGGAACAAACTCCCCGGTGTTAAAGTCGTCTTTTCGAGCTCTTGTGCTGTGTATGGCCCGGATGAAGGATACGTCACTGAAAAGACACTGCCGCAGCCGAGATCGTCGTATGGAGCGGAGAAGCTCATCGCCGAGTTATTAGTGAATGACTTTTCGCGGCGGGGGTTACTCGATGGGAGAATCGTCAGACTTCCTACTGTGGTGGTGAGGCCTGGAAAGCCGTCTGCCGCAGCCTCGAGCTTTGCATCAGGCATCGTGCGCGAGTCGCTGCAGGGCATTCCAAACGTTCTCCCCGTGCCACGAAGCATCAATATGTGGATTTGCAGCCCTGCAACCGTGATCAAGAACCTGATAAAGATCAAGGACATACCCGCGGACGAGTTTGGCGATTCTCGCATTGTGAATCTACCGGGTATCACGGTTAGTGTGCAGGATATTCTGGATGCGGTGGAGAAGGTTGGTGGGAAAGAAGCAGTTGGATTTGTTAAGGATGAGGAAGATGCTGCGTTGCTCAAGATTGTAGAGAGCTGGCCTCCATGGTTTGACGCGTCTCGAGCCAAGAGTCTTGGGTTGCATGAGGATGGGGAGCTTGTCGATGCGGTCAAAGCTTTCCAGGAGAGACTAAAGACTTGATGGATATTCTTCTCTTATTAGTTATAATGATTAACTCTATATCTGATCCAACACATTGCACTTTTAAATCCTTCATATCCTTCTTCTTACAATTTGGACGTCCTAACTCTTAGAGACAGCGAAGTCGGATCAACACGTCCTGAAGTGACCAGATGATCCAGATCCAACGTGTTGACAAGGTCAGGTGTCGCTTGATCAAGACTCGTAATACCAGCAAGTCTCATTGAAGTCTCGAGCTCGTCTTTTAGAACTAGAAATATGTCAGTAGCTGTCAAATAAGCATAAACGGACAACTTACTCTGTGATAGGTGCTCAACGCCCTTTTGGCCATATACCAGCGAGTACAAGAACGGTCGCGCGATTCCAACGGCTGTAGCACCGAGCGCAATGGCCTTGAGGATATCGGATCCGCGCTCGAACCCGCTGTCGATGTAGACCTCTAGATGCTGGAAAGCTTCAGGGAAGCGCTTTCGAACCTCGAGAAGGATGAGGATAGAAGCTTGCGCACTAAAGTATGTTAGAATATCTCTTCATATGTTCTTTCTGGCTGAGACTTACCCGTCAAGAGATCTTCCTCCGTGATTGCTGAGCATCACACCATCAACACCATACTCGACCGCCAACTTGACGTCTTCGACGGTCTGCACACCCTTGAGCACAATTGGCACCGAGCTCTCCTTTCGAATCCACTCGAGATCCTCCCACGCGAGGCTTTTGTCGATATACTGTCCCATCAATCGGCCCAATCCACTGCCCTTGCCATCCTTGGAACTCTCGCTCCCGCTCATCGCAGACTTGATAACAACAGCTTGTGGTGCTCGCTCATCGGCCTCTCGCTTTCCTGGAACGGGCGCATCGACAGTGACAAATATGGCTTTTATACCGAGAGAGCGTGCGCGGCGGAGTAGTTCGACGGTTTTGGGGCGGTTCGAGTTGACGTAGAGTTGGAGGAAGAAGGGATGGCCTGCGGGAGCGGCGCCGATGATGTTTGGTAGAGAATACGAGGCGTTACTTGAGATCTGCATCAATTAGCTGTTGTCACTCGAATATAGCCATAGGTCACTCACAATCTCAAAGATCCCTTCGTTAGCAGCAGCTCTGCTCCACCCAAGCTCACCATCCGGATGCGCCAGCGTAGCCATGGCAGCAGGACACATGATAAACGGCGCCTTACTCTGCAACCCCAAAATCTTGCGGTCTATTCTGACCTCTGCTACATTTCTGAGAATTCTCGGACGAAACATGACTCGGCGGATGAGTTCACGGTTCTTGTTGATGGTCACGAGATCGGTGGCGGCAGACGAGTAGAACGCCCATGCTTTTGGGGTCAGCGCTTTTTGCGCGGCGAGGGCAAAGTCGTTTGCCGAGAGAATTTGGTTGAGGGCTGGGACATCTGCGGGAAGTTGGACTTCTATAGTGATGTTAGTCAATGTGTGGCGATGGTGATGGTCAAGTTTACCTCTTGGGGGTGGGATGTTGGAAGATTCCGACTCCATTGCTGCGAGATCACTCATGATGGCGGTATTTGATGTATACAGAGCTAAGAAGAGTCGGATTGGTACGGGTATACAACTGAGGTTATGTTCTTTACTGTATACTTTCTTATCATGGGAAGTATTGTTTTATAACTTATACGCCCATCCTGGAGATCCCCACCGCAATCGGACTCTTCCATGATCGCTCGGGACATCTTAGCGCGAGTGGCACCGACGATTTCGCCACGGTCATGTTGCCGAGGGTCTATTTTGAGTATTCATCGGCTTTCTCTCCGGCGAGTCATCAGCCTTACAGGAATGAGAAGAGAGGACTTTCTGATTTTTCTTCCACTTTCACATTGAGATCGTTTGGTGCGATGTTCAGTCTGAAAGGGCCATCCATTGCAATCACACTTGATCACGGCCAAACATCATCTTTTTCGGTTGCCGGCCCATGATGGTGCTGTAGAATTGCTTCAAATCACGGAGTCACACAGCTATCAGAAACCATTTCTGTAGCTCACTATGAAAATGACGGCAAATCACTGAGAAAGGCATGAATAGATATCAAACAGTGTTATTTTTACATTCCCCCATGCGTACTCCTTAATGGGCTCACCAGTATTACCAGATACTTGGACAGTAATCTTGACCACTTATTTGAAAGTCAAGGAAAGCAAATCCTGTATGCCGTCAATCTATTCATAGATAAGCGGGAGGCCTATTTAAAAGTACTGATGGTTATCTGATATTGAAGATAAGATGACAAGCTACTAGCCAATATTGAGAGAATGTTACTGAACAGCATGCGGCGAAAGAATCTACCTCATATAAATATACATCTCCCTGGCTTTAATCTGATATTTGAGTATAGACAACTAACTCTTCATGATTTATATAGCCATACAAGTATTCCTATCCTAAGAATACATCGAATGACCCTGCTCCTCCCTATACTCATATCATCATCTCAGGGTACCTTAGGTGGCTGGACATATCACTGGTCAAATCATCTGATCCTTCAAACCTTTACATCCCGTACCAAGTACCACATATTCTTCCATTTCCCGTCCAGTATTGAAAATGATGTGGGAGTGTACCTTTTTGTCATGGCTGGCGTGGATATTCCAATCGAATCATTGCCATCAGTGCTACTTTGTAGTTGTAATCGAACTTGATATAAACTTAAATCACGAATATTTGTGGCTGTAAACAAATGGACCGAATACTGCTGTCCAGTGCAAGGCCCAACCTCCTCGTTGCACATACCTTTAATATAACAGGCAGTCTCCCCTGGAGTTGTCCAAGTTTAACCCTTAAACAGCATCGATTCAATCACTCACCTACCTCTCTTTCTGATCACGGCCACCCTACTAAAACGCTTTATTTTCTTGCTACTCAATCCATACTTAAGAAACCATCCTTCTACATACTTATTCCTCCCTACAATGGGCTCTATGTGTAGTGGTTGTGGGCGAAAGCAGTCACCGGGCGAAATCGCATTTATGAGAAGATTCTATGAAGCTCAAGCCGAGGGCAGGAGTGTTTTCCCAGAAGAGACGAATCTTGACTTTTATCCACCAGACATCGACCCTCCAGAGGAACTATACGTCTATAGATCTTCACAATCGATCCCGTCGGATTATTCTCCACAGTATGGGCGACAATCAAAGCCCGAAGACGCAGCCGAGATTAAGAGTTCGCCGGAGCCTGAGAGGTCTGAATCTCCATTGAAGAACGCGGCCAAGACTACGATTACTTCTGTTGAAGGGGAGAAACGCTCGGAGGTAGCTTAAGGTTGAATAATGGAGGGGCTTATTTTGGGGTGCATTGTCAGGGTATAACAGGTGTGAGGGGGAAGATTTAAATGGGTAAACAATTGATGGAGGAGAAATAGAGGGCAGGTAACTATAGGCATTCATAATGCTGCTCAAGAATATTGAAGGAAAGGAACTAGGTATTTTAGTCCACCTGGCTCAACATGAGTACATTAATATTACAACGCCAAGATCTTAACCAGACACTACTCAATAACAATATCCTCTCCCAATCTCCTCAGAGGCAACTCCTCAACCAACTTCTCCAACCGTCCACATCTCTTGACAACATCCTTCGCCTCCTCGGGGAACCCCATCCTCATTCTTCCAACTCTCTCCCAAACAATCCTGCCCTCCCTCTCCGTCCTCTCCACAACAAGCAACATCACAAGCGCCTCTTCCACAAACCACAGCACCGTCATCTGTTCGCCGCGCGCATGCCGCTCAATGTACTCCCGCATGGTGCACGCCCCGCCGCTCATCCGCACGTCTACACTGACGCGGTTGAAGATCCAGCCGTCCGGATGCGCTCGCGCTTTGACGCGGTCGAGCACGAAGGGGTTCGGTACGTGGATCCCATAAGGTCGGATGTGCAGGTTTGGAGACGCCGGCGGCATTCCCGTCACGGCGGCCGAGGCGCCAAAGTCGTACGCCACGCTTCCGTCGCGGTTGACGAGGACGATGTTGGGAGAGTACGTCCAGCGGATCAAGTTGGGGTCGTTGCGGGAGACGTGCGTGGCGCTGACGTAGTGGTGGTGGTTGTATTTGCGTATGAAGGCCTTGCTGTCTGGCTCAACCACGGTGATGGACGAGTATAGATCGACGGGGCCCTTCCAGCCGGCCCATGTCCAGCTGGGCATGTGCGTGCGTCGTTTGGCTATCACGCCTTCTTTGTGGTGCCAGAAACACGTCGACAGGGCAAAGATGTCGCGTGTGCGCGGCAGGCCTGTGACTGCAGGCCCTTGATCCAGTTGCGGTGCCCAGAGTGGGATGCCGAGGATGTTGAACATTTTCCCTCGTCCAACTGTAGTCTCCAGACGTCTCAGCATGCCGAGAAATGCATCTAGTGAATCCTTGTCAAACGTCAAGTCTCGACGTGTGTAGTTTCCGATATGTTGGTCCGCCTCTCGGAAGATGCTGAGTGTGCTGGGGTCTTCAACCTTGGCGGGAAGTCTTTTCCAACGCTCCCAGCTACCGTCGACGAAAGATACACCATTGAATAGACCAGGCCGCATAAAGTCGCACATACGCTGCTCCTCCATGTCGTGGTAGAATTCAAGCGGTAGAACCAGCGATTCAGGACAGCACATGCCTTCGCACTCCCAGTACATCTGCTGCTCTGTAAAGATGAGACGGCGTCGCGCAAGCAGACCTTCTTGGTAGGTCCAACCTCTTTGGTACCATGTCGAGTTCTTGATCGCCAGCCTAGGGTCCTGAAGACTCGATACAAGAGTGATGTTCGAGTTGACGAATTCGTACCTTGGTTGGGCTGGTCGCATTCTCGAGTTTATACCAGGCAGCCCATAATCCGCATCATCACCGCAGGCGGCGATAATAGCCAGTACGGCGCCCTCGAAGATATCATCCATTCTCGTAATCTGCTGCATTCGATCCGCAGGCTGTGCCTCTTGCATGCATAGCCGATCGACCCAGAGATATCTCATACCAAGGTCCTTGGTAGCAATCACAGCGTCCCACACAACCTTGGGCCACGTCTCTGTCGTATTGTTCCCCCAGACGTAACTCAATGCAGTGTACCGTTCGGTGATGGATGCTTTGACCACCTCTGGAGGATTTCTCGCGCAGTCGACCAGCTTAAATCCCGGCATCTCCCGCGTAACTGGTTTTCGCCCACAGCGTCCCTGGTGATAATATTCGCAGAATCGTAGCCACTCCTGTCCGATGCTCATGTCAATCACACGCTCCAATTCACGTCCCCAGATGCCACGCTTCTGCCACCCGCTATTGTCGTTCATTGAGTTTGCTCGCGAATGCTTCCCTTCTGACCTTGCGCTCAGGAGCTCGTTCGTAGGTGCATCGGGCAGTGTGCGGTAAAGCATGCCCGAACCACGGAACCAGTCTGCGCTCACATCCCAGCTGAGAGCATTGTCGCCGCTCTTTTTGGGGACAACACCTAGATAAGCGGGGCTGACGCCCTTGATTTTATTCTTGGACGAGTGGCCTTGCTCAAACATGAGGTGGTTGTCTATGAGGTAATTGGTGTCTCGGGTTGAAAAGCCCGAGAGATACAAATCTCCTTCTCCCTCGCTGGGAACATGTACCGAGAGAAATAGCTTGCAAAGAGGACATTTTGTGCTGAAACGGTTCTCCTCGAGCTCCTTCAAACTACCCAATGAGTGCTCCTTGTTCTCGAAAGTGTCTGCAGATGTTGGGTTGAGAGCTCGGGTGAAGAAATCATCCATGAGGTCAAAGGTGGAGTCAATATCAGCTGCCCAACCAGCACAGGCAGTACAGAGGTCAGGATCTTGAGGTTGACCTCCTGATTTGTCGGAATGGGCTGAAGGACTCCGGCTCTTGCGCCAGCTGATGCGACGTATGATAGAAGCTCTTCTGGGCTCTCGTTCATCATCGGCAGGCGGAGGGTCCACAGTGAGATGCTGCATCATGTTCTTGAGAGGGTTCCGTGATCGTCGCCTCTCGAAGCCACCGCCTGGAGAGACAGGCGGCGTGATGGTAGGTGTGCCAGGATCTAGAGTCTCGGGCATTGTGGCGTATGAGAAGATAGCGGTTCTCTTCAACTATCAAGAGTACTCCCGTTGATATGCTCAAGTCGACCGAAGATGAAGTCAAACTCACGCCGTTCAAGCTCCGTGTTTCTCGGACGGAAACCGGTGTCTCACCCCCGTCTCGGCTCCTAGATTCCGGTCCCCACTTTTGGCGCGCCAGAAATTGATGGGGCTCCACGCGAGGGTTCAATTAAAAAAGAGAAGAGTAACAGGGTTGCTATAGTTAGTGGCGTCGAGAGAGATATAGGGGAAATGCAATATTTGGGGATAGAGGAAGAGAGAGAGATGGTAAAAAGAGGAAGGGGAGTTTGAGTTATAGATGATTATGGCCTGTCAAAGGAGCCGCCAACGTTTTGGACGCAGGCGGTTATCCGGGGACGCAATCACAACCAACAACTCCAAAAATGCGGCGCAGACTGGCTCGTGAGGCGGGGCTTTGGGGGCCAGTTGTCTATAAAGTATGGAGACAAAGAGAGGCGGTAAAGGAAGAGGAAAAGGTTGTTGGAGGGGGGACTTGTATAGGTAGTTATTGTCTGCCCCAAATTGGGCCATATCAGCTTCTAACAAGAGCGAGATTCGAGCCGAGATGAGGCGAAGAATTAAGAGCAGGGATGGGGCCAATAAAGCGACCGATCTTTTTTTAATTAGTTTATTACCGTACTGAACTTGGCGGTTGGCATCAGGAACGATGATGTGTTTTCTTTTTTTTTCTGGCTTTTAACTGAGATTGGTGGGCACAGCCTCGGAGGATTTGTAAATTCTACCTTGGCGTGAAGTGAAATAAGATAGAAAAGTCGGGGCCTGATTTCAAGACGACCTTGAAAATGAGGATGAAGCACAGTTGATGAGAATGGGCCATGACGTAGCTTGACTCGTACAGTGAAACATATTGCATCAACAGTCTCACGTTTGAGCAAATACAATTCTTGGCTTGTTCTTGGAGTTGGAGAATCATGTACCTACAGTAGACCTCACAGTTGCACATTAAACCTCACAGTTGCATCGCTGACTGAAACTCCACTGTTTGATCTGATCTGCCGCTAAAAAGCTGATCCTGTCAGTGGGTATCGCTAAAGATAGCACAAGAGTGTAAATTCATGGGCCAAAAATGAAACGACCTGGTATAAAATATGGTGATTATACTTGACATGTTTTGAAGAAACGCCCTGCAGTATCTTGCCTTTTCGCTATATGGATACAACCTGTCAATATCCAAATACTAGACAGGTATTGAACCTGCCTCACCACAAGGTATAACTAGGCGTCCTTGCTCACGCAGGAAACCTTTCTCAAGCATTTAGCTATTGGGCATAATTTACATGCATCAGCTACAATGTCTCATCTGCGCATTCTCGAAAATGGCTTGCATAAGGGACCCCTTGTTGTAGATCTCGTGCTTCCAGCGGGGAAACGTTGCTTTTGCTGCCTTGCGTCACTCTCATTATCGTAATAGTCTCTTCAACTCTCCAACTTCTTCATTACCATCTCATCATTTATAGTCGTCAAATGTTATATGCCCATCGTGATCAAGACTTGGCGGCGCATAAAGACCCAAAATGAGGGGTTGGGCTTCAACCAATCTTATCGAGGCTTCTATTTCTTTGAGCTTGTCGCGCTTGTGGAGCTCTCTATGCGCTTCCTTTCTGCGTGTGATGTCTTTAGTTTACAGTCTATGAAACTCTAATAGCCGCACTTCCTCCCAAGACTACGGAGTACCACAATCTTACAAGACACTTTGCTTATGACAATAAGCGGTATTCTAGGTCAAACTGAACCGTCACATGGTCAAGTCACATATTCAAGGCATGCAAGCTTAAATTGTCATCTATACTGCGCTACTATAGAAAAACCAGCAGTCACAGCTACTCGCCCGCATGTCTCTGTGTCACTTTCGTTGCTCTGTCCATTATAGTTTATCACCCCGACCTGCTCATCATCAATAAAGATGCTCCTCTATAAAGTATCCAGAAGAGTCATGGTCTTGAAAAGACCTTGCGGCTGTACAAGCCGAGCGTCGTCAGGAATGTTGGAATGGGAGGAATTTAGTGCTGTTACAATGTTAGTCGCTGTCCTCTATGATGTTGTCTTGGAGGATTGGATAGCTTACCTTGCAGCAAGAGCAGCTGGTGCCGCAGGAGGCGGACTCGTGGTTGCAGCAAGAGCTGGAGGTTGTCAGTCAAATGGTTCGAGATGCCATCACCATACTCCCACATCTCAAGACTTGAGGAGCAGTGGCAGATGAGAAGAACTCACCAGGGAGACATGTTGAAGGTTGTTATGAAGAAAGTCTTCGAAAAAGTTGTAAGTGTGTTGTGTGTTGTGAAGTGAGTTGATTGTCGGATGAAGAACCAGAACTCGATTCAAGGCGAGGAAGCGTCCTTCTTATACTTGATCGAGCCTCTGTTATTGACCCTTCAGCCACATTAAGCTCATATCTCAGTTGTCTGATCATCGCATACCGGCGTGGATATGGGAGTGGATGAAGGTGGGAGTGACTCCACTCCGTATGCATCAACATGCAGTCCAACTAGCCAACTTGGGGGTGTAATCCAACCAAGCCTCAGGGTCCTCTCGGCCAGAGGGAGTTTCACTCCGCATGCCCATGTACAATTTGGCATGCCTTGTTTCTGCCATTGGCCTGAAGTCGTGTATGGTGATTGCGCCGAGCTTCCTCTGCAGAGTGAGCTCTCCACCAGGTCGACTCGCGCCGTTCCGAGCCGCATCCACCACTATAAAGTCCTAGACTATGCAATGATGAACTCGAGTCGGGTTATCCGCTGATGTCGCACCGCAGTGTTGAGCCGTGAATCAAACGGTCCATAATGAGGGACACAGCTTCAGTCTTCGGACGTGGAACTGAGAGCTGCTTGCCAGATTCGGCATGATTTTCATGCTGCTGAGGCCAGCTGCTGACCTCGTGTTGACACCTAGTTGGGGGGACAGCTGGTGTTCGCCACGTAGTGCATGTCGATGTACCTTGCATGGCCCACAAGAGGTGTCGACGGTGTCAAACATCCTAGGTTGGACCGGTTTCTGATAACTGAGCCCAGCTGCCAGGGACCAGGCAACATCTGAAGCAAGTCATGCCTGTACGGAACTCGCACACTAGAGAGTGGGGGGGGGCTCATCTAGGTGATGATATCTAAGGTTAAGTTATCGATTAAAAATGGGTTTCGTTGCCTCACCCACACCGGTGAGTAGGGGCCGAAACTGTGGGTTGCAAGAACATCGCATGTCAAGATGCTGCACTTCAAGACTCTGCGCAAAATGACAGGACTATCCCACCTCGGTAGGGTACTAGGCTCTATCCTGCACGTCGACGGATCAAGTAAACCGATATGCTCGATGGGGTACACGAAAGCAAGTAGGTGTAAGAGAATGAGAGGGGAATGGAGAAACATGTGAGAGGAATTAGACATGGGTTTGAATTGACGACGACAAGACGGGTATTCGAGGCAGCCAATAGTAAACGAGATACATACTGAGGATGGTATCAAACCAACGACGATCGAGTAGCGTTTGCCGCCAAAAATGATAAACTACCATCATGCGGCAAGTCAATATGGACTAGTCCAACACCCTGCATGATATAGTGAAGTATGATATTGTGAGCGTGACGAATATGTGATGGGCATATTGAGTAAGACCGAACCGAGAGATGTGAATGGAAACCAGGAAAGGGCTTGAATGCATGCATCCCACGCATGCGGGATTGGCTAATAGGTGGTGTGCTGAATAGCAACGCCTTACTGGGCGCATACCAAAGGGAAACACAAGGCGGAGAAAGGATAGGCTGATAGACAACGACAACGCCTATCCCAAGGCTCGGGGAGACACCAACGGGCGTACAACTCTTACGCCTTTGAACTGCGAGCTTTTAGTCATGATAACTGTTGCCCTTGCAAAGGTGTGGGTGCAAGCGTGGGACCATAGATGTTATTGATGTAGATGGGGAAGGGGGCCAAGGATGAACCGTCTCGACCCACGTCTGACAGGTAACTCTTGGGTAATGATAGGGATGATGTTGAGGGATATAATCAACACGAGAGGGGGTTGTGAACAAGACATGGTAGATAGCCATGGATACTTGCCTCTACGGATGTGTCGTAACATCATGCTGCAAGATGAGCATACCCAAGATATCTTCAATAAGATACTCTGGCAGACGTGTCCGTACTCGACTCATCTCAAGACAAACCTCTTCTCATCTCACTGCTACTCCAGACTCTCACGCCGCTACAGCATCAACATCAACATCAACTATAGCCACTACATCTCACCACGATCAGGCATCACTCGGGGACTATTCGGTGTTCCCACAAGGGTCAACCGCAATCCAAATCTCCCCAACCCTTGTATGAGTCCATGATGACGCGAAAGAACACTCCAGTCGAGGCGTAGGATCGGGAACTCGGCCCAGATAGCTTCAGCTTTGCACAAGGGTGCTTCTCGTGGGGGGTCTTGTGCCGTCGGAAACTCTTGCTTCGTCGTTTAATCGCGGGTCAAGGCATCCATGGGAATGGGGCTATAGGTCGGGTGTCGCGGATGAGGCAAATGTTGCCTTTCAGTCAAGGGCGGGTTCGAACGTGACCGAGCCTTGATATTGACCCGAGACGAGTCCCGTAGTCATCGATGCTCTCAAGACTAAGGGCGTTGCTTTGGTCAGTTGTCTCGTCTGTAGATGAGACTGCTCAAGTCAAGTCAACCGGTGCATGGTTTGTATAGTCCAAGTTGTACTTTACAACCGACAGACGAAGCACTCTCGGGCACATTCTTGGTAGCAACGCCTCGTCTTATCAAGCAAGTGCTCGATACTTGTTCCAAGACCCAAGACAACTAAACTCCGGGAAGGGCTCGTTCTTATACTCGATTCCTCACCGTCAATCTATCTCAACAAGCTACAGGGGCCAAAGGCGGCAGATAATGCACCACGCACCATTGCGGCATCTACGATATCAACGATCAACACCTTTTCTGGTGGTTTTGCTGCGAATTGTGTCGTGTTGGCGGGGGAAAAGACATCAGGGTTGGCCATCAAGGTTCGCGCTTGTCTATCCGGGTTCTCACCACCAAATTTGAAAGTTTGCGGCATGTTAGTAACGTGATGGTGAAATACGTATACATTGTGTGAGGAGAGGTGTGTAAAACTTGTAGCTAGATATCTTCGTCTTAATAGTACCTTTATGGTTACGAAGTCATTGGTTGAGTGGCTACGAATCACTTGAGGATAACCACCGAATTTCAGAGGGACATATGTTGTTTTATTCACTCGAACTGCAAGTTTTCACTACTAAACTAAAGAGATGGTAGGAGAATACAATTTAAGCTCTCTTTTCATTTTCCCGAGGTCATCAAAAGAAACTATTTATCAACACATCTTCTTTCATCTCTATCACACACTATGTCACACTATGGACCTCAACCAATGCTCCCGTTCGACTTATGCCAGTCTTCTTCTCAATACCACTCCAATCAGCGGGTGTCTTTCTTTGATTACGAGCTGTAGAAATCAAAGATACTATCTCCTCCACGGCCGACCGACTCGCAACACGTAGCTCTTGTACAAGACTTGACCAAAAACTATCCAACTGTGTAGTTTCTATATCAAACCTCCCCGTCCCGACTTTGATCTATTCCATGAGTCTTCTGGTAACAATATATCTTGTATTCAGCACTTGATAACCGGGGAACCGTCTACCCTATCATCCACATTGTTGGTCAAACAGCAACTCCTGAACCTTCTCGATCCATATACTCGGGAGCGATGGGCTTTGTGCTTCGAGAACCTTCCCTTGATTTTCAGTGAATGAGTGCGAATAGGTATCAATTCCAAATGAACCAGGACCTTACATCTCGAACATGCAAAGAGTCTGAATGCTACAGCCCATAACAATCCAAAAACCTGTAATCAATATTCCATTTTGAAAGTTTTCGGTATCCCATAATATTACCATACCTAACGCCATTCTAGAAAAGTACAGCAACCTTAACCCCAAGTTCCACCACCACCTCCTCCTCTTCCACCCTTCCTCTGTGCACTCAACCGCCAATCATCCTCAGTAGCGAACTTGTTATACAGCGGCTGGATTCTCTCGGCCTTCTTGCGCTTACTCAAGCGGTCCGTCGCTGCAACCTTGAAGAATGTCGGCGCTGCCTCGACCAGCCACTTTGGCTCGATGCTCGT
Source organism: Fusarium graminum (assembly GCA_013266165.1). Taxonomy (NCBI): domain Eukaryota; kingdom Fungi; phylum Ascomycota; class Sordariomycetes; order Hypocreales; family Nectriaceae; genus Fusarium; species Fusarium graminum. The sequence continues at coordinate 70,273 of JAAGWP010000019.1, read as the reverse complement.
GGTGCAGTGCATATATTCCTTGCTTGTGAGCACCAGCTCGTGGTAGATGACCCACTCGGCTTGCTTGCCGAACAGCGCTGAGCTGGGGTGGAGATATACCGGTGTGCCCTCGGTCAGAGTTTTATAGCCCTCCTGGGGATCCTTGCGGGCTGCGTTCCGGAAGAAACCGGTACAGAGCGCGCGGCGCACCTTTTCTGTGGCACGGCCGCAGGATCTGATAGGATGTTTGTAGCGGTCCATGATCTTAACAATCTGGTCGCGGACATCCTTTGCTCGACGCATGGAACGGGCTTGGATGAAGTTCTCGAAACACCAAGGTGATGAATAGCCACTCGTCTTCCAAGAGTTGTATACGTTGAGGAATGTGAGATGGTCACCGTGGGGATCGTGGAACTTTGCCTTCTTTTGATCTGCTTGAGACTGCTTCTCCTTGGGGCGATAGAAAACAGTTGAGATGTTGAGCATAGATACAATGCTAAGTACTTCTTCGGCACACTCGAGATCAACCGCCGCAATGAGGACTTTGGCGAGAGATGGCTCCATGGGGAAGTCGGCCATCTTTCGACCCAATCGAGTAAGCAGACCTTCGTCGTCGAGGGCACTGAGGGCATAGAGCTCCTCCAAAGCGGTAAGCATAGTGTTGATTGGGGGCGGGTCCATAAAGTCAAAATGAAGGAGGTCGTTGATGCCCATGGCCTTGAGCATGAGGATTGTGGTGGATAAGTTCTGTCGTTGGATTTCAGGGATAGTAGTCGGCAGCATTTCAGACTGATATGCTGCCTCAGTGTACAAACGGAAACATTTTCCAGGTCCAGTTCGGCCTGCTCGACCAGCTCTCTGGTTCGCCTGAGCTTGCGAAATAGGTGTGACAACAAGAGAGTCCATACCCAGCTTGGGGTCGTAAGCGTTCTGCTTCACGAAGCCGGGGTCGACGACGTAGTAAATCTCGTCAATGGTAATGGAGGTCTCTGCAATATTGGTGGCGATAACAACCTTGCGGCTACCGGGAGGGGCAGGATCAAAAATTCGACTCTGCATTTCGGTAGGAAGCGAGGCGTATACAGGCAGAATGATTAAATCTGGCACGTTAGGCCCCAAAGCTTTCATTCTCTCGAACAAAACCTCGCAAGCTGTGTCAATTTCTTCTTGGCCCGTCAGGAAGAGAAGGATATCACCCTTGGGTTCGGTAAGATGAATTTGCATAACTGTAACAAGGGCGGTATCCAAGTAATCTGATTCAGGTTCCCTGGAGTAGAGCACTTCGACAGGAAATGTTCGACCGGGAATGGTAAAGATGGGGCATTCGTTGAAGTAGGCAGAGAATTTGTCGGCGTCAAGTGTCGCTGAAGTCACAATTACCTTCATATCAGGGCGTCGCTTGAGAGCCTTCTTGAGCAGGGCGAAAAGGACGTCGGTAGCGATGGTACGCTCGTGGGCTTCGTCAAGCATGATGCAAGAGTATCGCGACATATCAGGATCGACCAGAATTTCACGCTGAAGCATACCATCTGTCATGTACTTGATCTTTGTTGAAGGGCTGGTACAGTCTTCGAACCGAATCGTGTATCCGACTTCTTCACCAAGCTTGCAGCCAACTTCTTCAGCTACACGCTTGGCGACTGACATGGCAGCAACACGACGAGGCTGTGTGCAGCCGATGATACCATCGTTCGCAAAGCCAGCTTCGGCAAGATACTGCGTCAATTGTGTTGTCTTTCCAGATCCTGTCTCTCCAACCACAATCATGATCTGGTTCTCGTGAACAGCTTTGATCAATTGGTTTCGGAACGCAAAGACAGGCAGCGACTCTCGTTGATCCTTGATGCTCATATTTGTGCGCTTACCCAGAGGTTGACCCTTGGGGATCACGGCCTTCTTCCATTCGGGCACATCCTCAGAAGCCTGGTTCTTCCTGGTGTTTCTCATGTCGCTGGCAAATTTCCTCTTGTCAGGATCAGCCATAGGATCTTGCCACTGCTGGCCGAGGTTCTCCTTTGGTTCATCCTTGGCAGCTGCGTCAGCTTCTTGCTGCTTGAGCTCCTTTCGCTCCTTCGCCAAGGCAGTACCAGACATAGCTGCTCGGTTCATAGAGCCGTCGGGTGCCTTGACTACGCGAATAGGTGATAGCTCGAGAGATTGTTTAGTCTGTCCAGCCAAGAAGGGGGGTTCTTCCTCGCGGACCTCAATGTCGACATCCTCTTCCAGCTCTAGCTCGCCATCGCCGCGGAGAGTAGCGTTATAATCTTCCTCAAGATCAGGATAGTCGGAGGCCTTGGCTACTCCTGATGCGATCAACTGTCGGATCTCCCACCTCTCGGGAGATGTCATTCTCTTCTTTTGTCGTCGCGGTGGCCCCAAGTTATCTCGCGGCGTCCCACTTGGCTCTGAAAACCCATCTCTAGGGCCCCCTAGACCTCCTAGACCTCCTCCCAATGCTTCCATATTGGCGCCTGTAGACATGCGAACTTGTGGTTCCAGATCTTGTCCACTCTCTTGATCAACGTCCTTCATTGATAAGCCAACTCTGTCGCGGCCATTCTGGTCCTTGTCGAGGCTTGTAACCTTGACCCAAACTTCCTGTCCCTGCGTCACCAAATCCGAAGGATGGTTGACGCGCTGTCCAGCAGACATACGAGACACGTGTACCAAGCCATCGACCCTGCCTTTCACATTGTGCAAGTTGACGAAGGCTCCAAAGTCTTTAAGACCTGTAACATGACCTTGATAGATCTTGTGCAATTGCGGCGAATCGTCCACCTCGGGTGCTGGAGCATTGCGGAATCGGTCATCGTCATCGTGTCGCCGGCGGCCTCGTCGGTCTTTTCGTGAATCGCGGTGACCATCGCGCCAGTCTTCGTCGCCTCGGTCTTGCGATCGTGACCTCGATCGATATCTATCCCGTTTTCGTCGTTCTCTTGAGCGTGATCTATCTCTTCTTCGTCTCTTTGAATCTTTAACTTCTGCCTCGGGACTTCGGCTCCGTCTTGCTGGCTTGCTCTTTTTCGCCTTCCCTTCTAAACCCTCCAGGAGCGCAAGGGTATCGTCGATAGCGTCAGCTCCATCGTCGCGCGCAGGCTCTTTGTCGGGTAGCGCAAGACCACTAAAGACCTTTTCCTTTTCTTCGAATGTCCGGGAATGGTGCTCGTCATGGTCGGGTTTTGCCTTGCCTTTGAACTTGGGGTGTAGCGCAAGAACCAGGCGGTCAATACTTTCGACGAGACTGGGTGGTAAACCGGGGGTGGATGTCTCGAGATTGTCGCGAAATTCACTGAAACTGCTGCATTCTGTACGTTTGGCGATCAGGAATTCCGCAACAGTCTTCTCCCCAACACCCAGATGGTTCTGCACCTCTGAAGTCACCTTCGAAACGAGGGACAAAAGTTCGAGGTTCAGCAGGTCATCCATAGCGATTATGTTGACACTGCGCAAAGTTGTTCGCGACGTGGATGCATCAGTTGGTCCAAGAGAGGATTAAATGGATGACTCAGCAAGGTTGAGGGTGAGTGTAGGGTAGCATCAACTGGAAACTTTATGTTCATCAAATATTCCCACCCAGAGATCTGATGAATTGCTATGGCTGGTTTCCATGAAATCACTAATCTGGCCTTATATAGAAGACATCATTTTTGGCATTCTCTAGAGGGCTGTACCATGTGTCCATGTTGAGCCTTGATGAAGCTCGTCAGCACACCATCTACTGGTGTTGGGCAAATCACAGGATTCTATAGAACTTGCTCATCGCCCACAGAATTTACAGAGCCACTGCTGAGATGGTCAAAAAGAAAGGCTCCCCGCAGTGCTCCGAGGACAAATTGCACAAGCATGTTGTAAAATGTTGTAAAAAAGTAAGAGCCAAAAGAGTCAAAAAGTATGGATTAATGGTGGAATCTAGCCACGACGTGGGTTTGCGATTCCCACAAGTTCTCCCAAATTTAGAAGGTTCTTCAAAAGAAACTTGCTAAGGGAATATTATACCACTTAACCCTTCGCCCGATGAATGTGTGACTTGATGTAACAGAGAGTTACAGAAGCTCCATGATGAGGGAACAGTCAAGCAATCCCCTGCTCCAGAAAGTACAGCGAATCGAATTCATCAAGCGGCAGAAGGTTCCTGGTCAAAGCTCAGTGTGCGCCTATCGGACAACGCTCAATATAGTTGAACTTGAAAACATAATAACCGTTTGCTCTGTTGACCTGCATCAGCCATCTTCGCCTGTGTTATGATGAGATCATATAGGTGAGGTGGCGTAGACATAAGCAGTATTGGATAAGAAAGGAACAAGCTGCTGTACTCCTTGTTCCCTTCCCATCTATGTATCAAAAACCCTCAGAGTCGTGAAATGGCAGCCTTGCAATAGTAACTGCATTGATTCATAATTGTTGAGATAGAATTCAGGCTGCCTCCAGCCGTTGAACTCCAGTGATGACCTGACTCTTTCTGTGGCTGTCGGCGGGGTTCTAGTGAGTGACGTCTCACTTCTCCCAATCACAGCCTTTGTTTATCCCTGCCTGTGACGCCCTTACGCAAGCCCCTCCCCCGGGAACGCCACCTCCAGCTGACCCAGTCTCTGTCTCGCATGGCGCAGGTCAATTCTCAGCAGCGTCATTGTCGGGCAGTTCCTGGTCACACGCTCTCTTTTCCTCCTCTCACCAATTCAAATCAAATTCAATAGAAGCACTGTCAATTCCTCCAACCAGCACCTCTATTAGAGATTCTATACTCCGAACTCTAGAAGAATTTCGACGCTCTCCATATCATCACCATGTGTTCCGCCGACTTCTTTCTCGTGTTTCTCGCCATCCTCTTCCCCCCACTGCCTGGTATGTTCATTGTCAACTTCTTGCATCCCGTCGCTAACTCTTTATTCACAGTCTGGGTCAAGTGCGGTATCTGCAGTGCCGACTCCCTCATCAACATCCTGCTCTCCTGCCTTGGCTTCGTTCCTGGCCTCCTGCACTCATGGTACATCATCGCCAAGTATCCCGAGCCACCCTACGAGTACGAGGCTCTTCCCCAGGATCGCGAGGGCAACCGCGTTACCTACGTCTACGTTCAATGCCCACCAGGTCCTCATCAGCACGGTCGCCCGCAGAACCAGCAGCCCAAGCTCCAGCCCAAGCCTCACCATGGTGGCGCTACCAACAACAATAACAGCAACCTGAACTACGGCACTCAAAACGCTGGCAGCTCTTCACACCCTGCGCCTCAGCAACAGCAAGGCATCACAAATAACGGCGAAGGTAGCTCCGATAACCAGGGAGTGCCCCCTTCGTACGCCGACGTTGTCGCTGGAGACCACAAGATCCAGTCCAAGGACTAAAGCCCGACCAAACTCTCGTTTACGAAACGCGAAAATAAGACTCGAAGACGGTTTCAAACCCGTCCCCATCGCCACTGGAGCGACTTGGTGCGATTTTGCGCAGCTGACTTCAACAACAATCGGTGAGATGGCCGAGTTGGTTATGGCGCCAGGTTAAGGTTAACCTTAACACCAATTTCCTGGTGGAGCAATCCTCCTGGGTTCGAGTCCCAGTCTCATCAGACAATTTCATTTTTACATCTTTCCAAGATGACTCTTTTTGCTGGGTTACATTTTACGAACTACCGGTTGCTGAATTACGGTCGTATGAGGTGTGGGCATTGTCAGCAGATGGCAGTACTATTGCTGCCTCTGTTGATGTTTACAGGAGTTAAGAACATGGGATGGATTGGCGTCTTTATTATGATAAATCAGCGTGGACCGGTCTTGAGTGTTCTTTAACTTGTAGCTTTTGTTAGACTTAATTATTACAATAGGCACGAACCTTCATACTACTCAAACGTGGAATATGTGTGACTGGCTAGTGATCTTTGCAACTTACACCTTTTACACGTACCATGTTCTATCGCTTTGCGGGGTTCGCTCGATGGACATGTACTTCTAAGTAGAGGCAGAAAGAAGCCTACCTCTACGATGAGTCTCCTGTGCCCAGTCTACATGTTCTATAACGTTTCATCCATTTATCATGCATCAGCGCCAGCCCAGCACATCAACAAACTCATAGCACAAGTATCTTACAATGCTTGGAAGTTTAGAATAAGAATAGTAAATTGTCATCATATTAGACACCATGCGCCAAGCTGTTGAGCAGCTGTTTTTCTACATTGGTCCCTTTCGACCCTTCAGCACATGGGTATCGAGATTTCCAGCCGTTTCCGTCTAAGCAAATGTTGTCTTCATTTTCCTTCCCTTTAGCCTCTTTGGCCAGAAGGTTGCATAAAGGAATCGGGTCTTTTGTTGTCATGATCATCAAAGGTGGCAATGCCTTGTTTTTCTTTCGTCAGGTTACATCATCTCTTGGAAGATGCGCAGGAGACTTCGTACGCCTGTTAGTGTGTTCTCGTCAGGACCCTGGCCGGGCGTCCATTGGGCGTGGGCAAAGTCAATGAGCTTGAGGGAGTAGATCTGAGGTAATGAGGCCTCGAGGTCAGAGTCTTCGTCGAGCTCGTCTTCGTCGTCCATGGCAATGCCGCTATCAACCCTCTTGGTAGTTCGAGCTGCCTGGCCGATACCCGCCTCTGCGTCGATGAGTGCGTTGTTCTCTTCGATAGCGCTTCGAAGAGCTTGGCCGTCGCCCTCAAACGTGAATAGTAGAGAAGAAGAGTACATTCGGCTCTCGTGTCGGGAAAGTACTTCTTCAACTCTTTGTAGGTCCCGGACAAAGGCTGCACAAACAGCCTTACCAAGATCCTCGTCAATACCAGCGCTCTTGTTGAAGATGAACTTTCGAAACTCATCAACTACATTCTCCTTTGTGACTGTTGTTCGGCCGTAGTCCTTGTCATAAACTTTGTAGTCCGCCTCATCCAATTCTGAAGCATTCTCTGACCCACGATATACTCGCATACCGGCTATCCGAAATCCCAGGGTACCATGTGTTGTCTCAGCTGAGATCTTGTCGAAGCGTTGCTTTTTTTGTTGAGGAGCGTCATCAGCCCATAATCTGACGCCCAACTTGACGTCGAGGATGTTAGGATTCTTGAAGCCGAAGGTAGCGTTGTCCAACACGACAGCTGTGTCTGTCTTGATCTTGTTATCCTTTGCTGGTACCCAAGCACTGCTCTGCTTTTTGTGTGTTGCCGCGGCTGCAGCAACCTGTTCAGTGACTGAGGCAACAATCTCTTCCTTTGACGTCTTGAGTTCTCCAGCATGGGAGATGACTCCGGTAACGGCCTCGTCGATTATTGTATCAGTGGGGTCGGTAAGCAGGAGCGAGCCCATGAACAGGGGCATAAGCTCAGCGAAATCGGAGTGTCTTCGGTTGGCAGACTCGTAGAAATCGATTTCGGATTGAGTACAAGGCTTGATGAACAGTTCGCCATCGGGAGTACAAAGCGTGCCGGCACTGAAGTTGACAAGGTTAGTCTTGACCAGAGGAGGCATGGTGACGCAGAAGACAATCCAGGAAGGGCAAAAGACTTCATTGGGAAGCGCGAATGCAAGGCGAAAAGGATCAGTAGACTTACTGGCCAGCGACAGCCCAGTTGTAATCGCGAAGTTCTTTGCGATCAGGCATTTGTCTGATTCCCATCGTCGTGATGGGACTGTACTATGAGTGTGGCGGTGGGCGCGCGCCGGTAACGGGTGTAACAGCAAGTGTCGACGAGCAAAGAAGGACCAGAAGCGGTTCAATGGCGGGGGAGACGACAAGATCAGGGCCCAGAAGTGACAGACAAAGGAGGACACAAGCAGCTTTAAAAGATGAGGGCGGTGAATAGGCCCCGGGGGGAAATGTGCAGTTTGAGAGAATGAATCTGAAGCTGAAAGCTGGAGCGATGGATTCGAGGGAGTGGCTCAGTCCGGCTCAGCGCAAGGCGAAGCGAAGGGCCCGGGGGAGGTACCTAAAGCTTGGGGTTGAGTGGGGAGACGAGAGGCGCTGAGCAAATTTGCGAGGGCACTAATAAAAAAGAGACGTAAAGTGACAATCGAAGGACGATTGCTGATGCTGACGAGTTGCTTTTTTGGACAAGGCAGTCTACAAATAAAGTAGAAGAAGAAGAGCCGTTTTGACTGATGATGTAGTTATTCCACGATTCAAGGTCTGTGGTTCAGGGGTCCGAAGCGAGAATTCAAGGAGGATCAACCAGTCTTGACTGTCTTTGTCAAGGTGCGACACGTCAAGGCACGAGTCTGTTCAGAGGGGGTTGGATCCGTTTCGTCCAAAGGGTGAGGGCCAAAGGGTTAAAGTGGCAATTTGTTAAAATAGCTTTTCAACGTTGCCTTGGCCTTTGTGGCGTACGTGACTTGACGGAATGGGGTCCGCGACTGATACAGCGGTGCAAAGAGGATGTGGGAGGATGTGTGCGGACAAGAGTGATAGTCACTATGAAATCACGGGCATCTTTCACATGTTTATACAACATTCCACATAGTAGGTAGTCGAGAGATAGTGAGACATAGGCCTTTAGGCCTCACAGTTACTAACAGCAAGGCTTACACAGCCAGCCCAGGTGGGTTGAATCACGATATCTTACCTATGAACGATGGCGAATCCGCCGCTTGGAAAAGCGAGGCGAGGCGAAGCCCCCTGGTAGGTTGAGAAGATGCTTTATTCCGAGATATCTATTTTGTTTCGTGGAATGATCTATCTAATTAATCATTTTAGTAAGGTTGGTCCTAAACTCTACTACCTTTTAACAAATTAAGACGAATAGTGCCCAGTGTTTAGGTTAGGTAATATTATTAAATGAATACTTGACAACTGTTTTTTGACTCGATCACGAGTTAGTTTTTGTACTCCTATACTCCCAGACTCCGTACACCTCAGATACCCTACTCTGCGTGGCGGCAATCTTTGTGAATTAAAGACCAAACAGCAGCGCGAAATAGAGTAAACCCTGACACCGCACGCGCCCTGCCTCGCTGAGCCACGGCCAGCGTCTGGCGTCTGGCCTGTCAGAGATACCGCCAGGGGTCCTCCCTGAAGGATTGGCGCTGGGCAGACTCGGCTTGTATTTTGTGCTTCTGTAACTTGGATTTCCAAAGTGGACATGGCTAAGTGTACGCCTAGTCTGTCTCACCGGGTGTATTCAAATGGGCTGGTATAGGTTACACGTCGCATGGATAGCATCATCAGACCCAACAGAGAGGGCGAAATATGCAGGGAACACCAAATTGGTCATGTGCTACTGAATTGTTTGTTGGCATGGGAATTGAATACCAACATTGATTTTACTCTTGTATGGCATTCCGACTCAAACGAGGCAGTTGAGTAAGAAATGGATGACTGTGTTACTGTTAGGTAGCCATCGATCGGCTTGCTCATGTCATACTGACACATCGGGCATCACATATGCGAGCCTCCCTTACAAACACGATGGGAAACCAATCTAAGATGCATCTAGATGAAGACTCAGCGCCTTTATGTTGAGACTTAGATGCTACGCCTATCCCACGTGTGAAGTATCTGAGCTGACCTTCGACTCATCAAGCTGACAACAGGGTTAATAAACGTTGGTCAAACATGGACAAATCGATAAACCAACCCTATTTGCCGTTGACATCAGTCTCTGTCACGCTCTATCGGCTTTTACACAGCTAAGCCCAGCAACGCCAAAAACCGCCCGTGATTTCCATCAACTGACCCAGAGAGATCGACGTCCCCACGTATCATCTTACAATGCTGTGCCTTTCTCCATTAATCCCTCTTACGGCAGCGGGATTTTGGCAACCTCCAATAATGCTCTCAACACCCTTCCTTGGTCGGGATGGGCCGGCCCGTATGTGCCGGCGTCCTTTTGTTGGTGTTGCGCTAGCGAGGAGATGGCACGACGAGAATCAGCCTTGCTCTCAACCTAGTTGTGATATGCATTTTACCTAGATAGATGTTGTTTGATACTCATGTGAAGTAGAAAAACTAATTTTTACTAAAGTATGTTGTGTTGTGCTTTACCCGGTTTGCTGAGCGACATCAGGCTTCGATGGGTGATGAGCTACTAAAACCCGATCCATAAATAGTCAGGACTCGACAGTCTCGGATTGTATATGTTGTTCTGTATTCTCGATATTCATTGGTACAACTCATATTATTGTTTGGTGACTTGCAGTGATCCAGGGTACTTGTATTTATTGCTTGGACACTTTGATATTGCGACCTTTCTCTATTTGTGTTGTTGTAAACAGTGTAGGAAAGATCCCATAACTTAGATACAACCAATGCGAAGGTTCCCGACTATGGAAACATTCCTGACTATGGAAACATTCCTGCAGATTAGAAGCAGTTTACCGTCTTTGTTCTGGCTCATCCTTGTTTTCAGAAGCAAACAGCGGGTGCCAGCTGCTGCCAGTTTCCAGTTGCCAGACAGTGAACATGAGAAATCTTAACACGGATGGAGTAAAGCAGGAGGAGCATCGTGATCTCTCCTCAACAGTGAATCACTACGTCCAAGTCTTAGCATTTAAGCACTTTTCATCTCATCCTTCTTCTCCTCGCAATCAATCCGGATCACTTCACCTTCCAAGATGGCTCGCAAATCAAAGAGAAGCAAGACGACGACCGCCAGCCGCGGCCCTACAGCTCTAGCTAAGGCGCGAGGAAGCGGTTTTGAGGGTACAAAAAATAACCAAGTTCCCTACGATTTCGCGACACAGAATAGGCTGACGACGTTACTTAGAGTACTTTGCTGATCCACCCATGACCCCTGAAGAGGCAAAGGAAGAAAAAGACGAGATCTACGCTTCGTGAGTCATCAACGATTCATCAAGACAAGTGCTAACCTTTATCAGGGACCTCGACTTTGCAGAGTATGCAGATACTGCCCAATGAAGAAACGAAAGCTGACATATTTAGGCGCATGCAGTCTTGTATCCAACGTTATCGCTCCAGACGCCGTCTTCAAGTTGATCGTGGCCTTTACTTCAACGAATATCTCTTCCTCGGTGGTGTCGACAGTTCCCCTGGTGCTTTCTGTGGCCTCAGTCAACAGGAGTTGAAAGACCTTACCCCTACTCAACGTCGGGAAGCTACTGCAAGAGATATCATTTGGGCCAACGATTCTGCTGGCGACAAATTCTACAATGGTGACGAAACCCAATGGTCAGTCGACTTTGCTGGTGTCGCTGCTGGCTTTTTCTCGGTCTCTCTCGTCCAACTGACTTCCTTTGAGAATAAGAGAATGCTGGAGGGTATCAGCACTATCGAAAACTTCCTCCGGTACGTCCTTCAGCACGATGTATGCCCCGAGTATGAGGACGATGTGAACTCTGCTTTGAAAGTTTGCGAGACTGCGACTGTTGAGTGGCCCATGGTTCGAAAGCTCTATGCCTTGCTGCCTGGTTACTTCAATCTGGCTGCGGCCGAGCTCTTCTGCCCCGAGGCCACTACCAAGGACTCGTGGTCGTTCCAACAATTTCACCGACCCGAGAACTTCGATGCCACGTCCGTCTTCTTCTCAGCCTTTGCTCTAATGGATGAGCCAAGGCTATTCGAAAACTTGACTACCAAAAAGCCCAGCATTACTCGAGAGTTTACATGCACACTGGAGCTGGTACAGGTCTTTCGCCCTGATGAGGATATTGTCAAGCGAGTCAAGTCTCTGATCATCGGCGACAAAGCAGCGCAACAGGTTCCTATTGGCAAAGCTACGTTCAAGCAGGGCGTCATCGAGGACGATTGGGAGCATCCCGTTTTGGGTTGGCCCATTGACGAGGAGGTCATGACGCTTTTCTTTGACGACACTCTTCTAGCAACGATGGTGCCAGGAATGAAGCTCACGGCCACCATCTGTGAATTAGACGCAGGTCTGCGTTTCATCAAGACAGTTGAGATTGTTGTCCCGTCATTCTATGTCTATCTTCCCCAAGAGATGATGCGCTACTACAAGGAGCCAAAGGAGACGGATCGCCCCGCGCCATCGGTAAACGATGCTCAGGGAGAGAATGCTGAACAGGAGAACTGATCAAGGGATTGAAAATGTAAAATAATTGCTCAGCTTAAGAAATTACGGTTGGGATTGAAAGTAACACGAGACTCCTAAGAACCATGTTCACAGAATCGAAAGTTGTATTTAAGTTCATTGGGTGCATCGATTTTAATGTCCGGCTGCTGAGCTTTACCTCATGCACCCCTGCATCGAGCTTCTGGAAAGCTTCGGCCCCACGCACAGACGCCCACTGTCGCGACGACACTCTTTCATCCAAAAAGTCAATGTAGTGACAATGTCGATTCCAGGCCTGGGCCAGATTCCCACACAGGTAAAGATCCAAAAGAAGTGCTATACCACCTGTATTAACGCCGCTAACTCCTGGACAAAGCCCACCGCCTCGACCACCCGCGTCGTTACCCTCCGACCAGCCTGCGAATGGCGCTTCCAAACCTCCCAAGCCTCCCCCGTTATCGTCAAGCTCCTCTCCGGCACAGCTGAGAAAGACGGCGTCGAACTCGGCCCTAGGAATGCATATACCTTTGCGGGAATAAAGTCCAAGATCTTTACTTGGCATGGCTGCGAGTTGGAGATCGATGGACGCTGCGATGCCGAGTCTGTTGCAGAGTATGCGAACCTGACCGACAATCCTGCTAACACATATATGAACCTTCATGGGCAGCTTAACGACATGCGCCAGACTGCGGCGAGAGAGGGCAAGGAAGGCCCCAGGGTACTCATCGTGGGCCCAGCAGATGTGGGAAAATCGACTGTGGCGAGGACGTTGACGAGTTATGCTACGAGACAAGGATATCAGCCTCTAGTGGTGAACGCGAATCCTAGGGAAGGACTGCTTAGCTTACCGGGCACACTGAGTGCCAGCGTTCTCGCGACCGTCATGGACCCCGAGGCCGTGGACGGCTGGGGAAGCACGCCCACCAGCGGCCCGAGCAGCGTGCCTGTGAAGCTACCTCTGGTGTTCTACTACGGCCGAGCGTCACCTGACGAAGACCCGGACTTTTATCGCGAACTCACGAGCAACCTAGCTGGTAGTGTCAGTGCACGCCTGAGCGAGGACGAGGACGTCAAGAGCTCGGGTGTTATTATTGATGGAATGGGTCTTCCAGAGCAGAGCAAAGATGGATTCGAGCTTGTCGCACACCTCGTGGACGAGTTTTCCGGTTCGTCAATCTACGCAATACTGATCGAAGAAAAGCTGACGTGTCATAGTGAATGTTATTCTTGTGATTGGATCTACGAATATCAGCTCTGAGCTATCCCGACGATTCAGCACCGAACGAACAAGTTTGGGAGAGCCCATCAGCGTCGTCCCCATTGAAAAATCTGACGGCGTGGTTATTCGCGACGAAAACTTTCTGCAGCATGTACGAGAAGCCGCTATCAAGGAATATTTCTTCGGAGACTCCAAGCGAACACTCAGCCCCCTGATCCAGCAGGTCGACTTTGACAACGTTATTGTGTATCACAACTCAGACGGTATGCAGCTCTTGCCAAGTATGAAAATCGCGTCTTACTGACTCATATTTAGAACATTCTCCCAACCAGGGTGTTACTCGAGAAGATCCATCTACACCGATGCAGCACTGGACGTTTGCCATTATGCACGCAACGCCTAAGGAGTCGCCTGATACCGTCCGTGCTGCGAGCGTTATGGGCTTCTTGTACGTGTCGGACGTAGATGAGGAGCGACGGAAGATTAAACTGCTTTCACCTGTAAGTGGGCGATTGGGCGACCAGCCGCTCGTGTGGGGGAAGTGGCCGGAGCCGTTCATTAATTTGCTCGGATAAAGGAGCTCTTTATTCGAAGACCATGTGTCTATCCCCTAGTGTCGAAATTATACAGAGAACAAACTCTTTCAGTTCTACTACCTTGCTTCTTTCATGTTAGTGTTGATAAGGTGGCTTTGTACGCTTTGACTGTAACTTGAGTGAGTTTGCTTGACGGCCGATGCCTCTGAGTGAAGCCCAAGGTATCTCATATCTCAGGTAAACACGCCCCATGTTGATGCAAGGGCTTCGACGTCGTAACACTGTACTCGTACCACGTAAACATGGAAGCTTGTGTCCTGCCATGGTCAGTTCCGGCATCTCCCAATTTAGTAAGCGTCCTCGTCGTGCAACACAAGCATCATGGTACTCCGTAGATCCCTAACGATCCCGAAGCTATTTACACAGTCTCATATTGCCTGCCTGTAAAGTGATTAATGCATCCATGGTATCAGAGCTCAAGCGAATGCTCCATACCCCGCATCACCAACGACCATTAGGGATCTTGCACAAGGCCAAGAAGGTAAATGAGACACCGTACGGACTACCAGGGATGAGTTATCGTGATGGCGTGATGCTCGAGTTGTAATACTGGGTTTAAAAGTGAAACCGGAGATACGAGCAGCTCACACCGGTGATCGAGGAGCTACCAGGAACTATACATGGCCATAGGAAGGTGTTATCTGGGATCATTGCACCTTTGAACCACCATGAGGACTTGAGTCAATCTTCATCCCCGGACTTTACCCCATTCTAATTGAGCCAAGTTACTGGGGTTATCATCATCGTCAAGTACAATTGGCCATTATAGTAGTCGAGCTAAACCCTACATAATTATGCTTCACTGGCCGACTCCGTCGTACTCCGTATTGGCCGTCGGCATGGGGTCTGTGTCGGGACGTGGCCGGTCCGGAGTCCAGAAGACATCGCCGAAAGCCCGTAGGACCGGCAATTGCTTATTAGATTCACACAGTGAAAATTAATCTTTGGCTGAAGATCTAAAGGGCATCGTCTCCACCAGTGGCCAAGGTTACGTGGCTGTGCAGTCGCCCGTCGCTTGATGATATCCGGTTGGTGTAATGGTGGGCCATAAGAGTCGATGAGGTCAGAGTCAGTAGTGATCCTTGGAAAGAATCAAGAATAAGCGGAAGATCCGTGATATTTCCAGTAATTATCAAGTCAATAACTCAAGGGTTGGGATTGTTTCAGGCGTCACTTGAAGGAGGATCCCTGGCAAGCCTCGGCCCTCCCAACTGTTAAGCTTAAATCTTAGCGTGATTGTGGACCAGGAAAGGGAATTGGCCACGAATGAGTATCAAGGCTTAGGCTCAAAAGAGGTCATTGGAACACAAAACAAGCAGCATAATGCAAGGATGCCATTTTCCATAAAAAGATGATGGCAACAGAATGATAGTGACATTCATCACAAGCATCGCCAAGCAAGCGAACTTATCTCGTCGTGGCAGGTGATGGAGAAATCTCTTGGCCGAGGCGAAGCATAACCAACACAGTATTGGCCGTATGTAGTCGTCTGCCAAGCCCAAGCCATGCCAAGTTCAAACAAGCATTCTCCCGCCAAGAGGGAACAACACAAGGCGAGGGCAAAACGTGCAATGTGATTGGCTGATGACTGACTGATTGGGATATCGGCTAAGCTCATCCTGTGGATATTGGTGATAACGCAGTCGAGGCGAGTATGCTATCGCTTCCCTGCTGACGACAGACGCTAACAGACAGTAGCAATGAAAAACCTGACACAGTAATTACTTTGAACAAGTTCCAGGCAAATGATTGCGTATCATTGATTTGCCTTTTTGCCGCGTATGTGTGCTCTAGCTGCATGAAGTTTGTCAGTTTGATGTGATATTTGATATGGCTCTCTCCAGCCACGACCTTATGTGTTGACGGATCGAGTTGCACAAGACAAACATATCTCTCCGTGGTTGATGATAACTGGCGATCTCACTCGGCTGCCAACGGATGACGATACAAACAGCAAAACAGACAACATAGTTAATCAACATCAGCTATTCATGGAAAGGCAATGATGATCCGACGTGCGCCCTGGGGATACCCTGCAACCCCTCGTGACCTTGGCAGGATAAGCTTTGATTCGTCTGGCTGCCATGCGATACTGCATGCCAAGAAGAGTACATGGGAGTACTTAAGCCCTCTTTGTTGAGTAGGGTGATATGGAGTTTCGGCCAAGTCGCCAGCCATAAGACCGTTCCGCTTACGCCAAACTTAATCTCGACGATCTCTAAAATAGATCTTTGAAGAAGACTGCGGTTGAGTTTGTAGAAGCAGTGCAGTGCAGATACAAGAAGTTATGCACACCAATTACAAAGCCGTATGGAGTATTATACCGAATTTGCGGGGAGTCAGTGCTTGCAGATGGATACATCGTGAACCTCATAACCAGGTGGTACTGATGCAAGAGCACAGTGTGAATCGCAATGCGGGGCATCCATCCTTGAGAAGCTTCACTTAGACTGCGCTCGTACCCTCCTTGTATTGAACTTGAATCGACATTTGGGATAGGTGCCGCTCTCCCGTCCAGAGGAACCTAGAGCCTCTCTTTTTGAGCTTCCTGGTTGCCGGTATCTCTCCGGCCTCCGTTTGTAGATAAAAGCTGCCACCCTCTCGACCTCCTTCCATGACCTTTCCTCTTCTTCCTTACCCAGACATCGTGCCTCTCGCGATCTCTCTCTCTTTATCTTTATCATTTTGCATCCTTAACTCACTCTCGAGTTTTCACTCTAAAACCTAAGCCCCTCCAGCTTTCGCTTATACCAACACCCATTCGATGGGAGAAACCGAATCCAAATCCGCGAATGGTGCAATTCACGCCACTACCACGTCGGACTCGTCGACCGTCACCGCCGGCCAGGACGACAAGCCCCCTATAGCGGAACCCCCAGAACTACCTATAGAGAAGCCAATTCTTCCTCATACGCTCTCTGCTCACCGTGTCGCCCACGACCTCAAGTCGGACGTTGACCATGGTTTGAGCAGTGAGGAGGCTGCCGCCCGACTTGTTCGGGACGGCCCTAATTCTATCAAAGGCGCCAAGGGTATTTCTCTGTATGAGATATTCATCCAGCAGATTGCCAATGCCTTGACTGTCGTCCTCATCGCCGTGACCGCTCTGTCCTTTGCTATCTCGGACTATATTGAGGGCGGCGTCGTTGCCGCCGTCATTGTCCTCAACATCGTTGTCGGGTATGTTATTGATTGCTGCGTCACTTGCTCAGCCAAATCTGCTCGAGCCGTCGCTTGCTGATGCTACAACTCCCCACATCGTTGTTGCACATTTGCTACACCCTTTTCTGTTCCTGTTCCTTGTTCGTGTTCCTGCTGCCATATGGTGAAGCCTGTGATTTTGCCATGCGTAAGGCCTGAAGCCCCAAGCACTGAGGTCGAATCCTGTGCCATACCCTGAAGCTGACAGTTCGAATTATATCTAGCCGCAATCAGTTTCACACCATGCTAACATAAAGCCCTTTCAGATTGATCCAGGACTATCGCGCTGAGCAGACCATCCAGTCGCTCTACGCGCTGTCTACCCCTAAGTGCAAGGTCATCCGAGATGGCCAGAGTGAAACCGTCAAGGCCGAAACTCTTGTCAAGGGCGACATAGTCTCCCTCGCTACCGGTGATGTTGTCCCTGCCGACTTGCGTCTGGTTCAGGGCATCAACGTTTCCACCGATGAGGCACTTCTGACTGGTGAATCTATCGCCATCAGTAAGAAGCCAGAGGTTATCTTTACCGACCCGGATATGCCCATGGGTGATCGTGTCAACCTGGCATACTCTGGAAGCTCTGTCACCCGTGGTCGCGCCACTGGTATCGTCATTGCTACTGGAATGGAAACCGAGGTCGGACAAATTGCCGAACTCCTGCGTAAAACCAAAGACGACAACTCCGAAAGGACCCCCGTCGGTCGCGCAGTATGGAGGTCTTACCAGTTTAGTCGCAGAATTCTCGGTCTGGAGGGAACACCCCTTCAGGTCACTCTCAGCAAGTTTGCTCTGCTGCTCTTTGCCTTCGCCATTCTTCTTGCCATCATCGTCTTCTCTGTCAGCCTGTGGAAGATCACCGACGAAGTTCTTCTTTACGGAATCTGTGTCGGTGTGGCTGTCATCCCTGAGTCCCTTCTTGCCGTCTTGACTGTTACCATGGCCGTTGCTACCAAATCAATGGTCCGCGGTAATGTCATTGTTCGTCAGATGCCCTCCCTGGAGGCCATTGGCGGTGTTACCAACATCTGCTCTGACAAGACTGGTACTCTGACTCAAGGACGAATGATAACTCGCAAGGTCTGGCTTCGTGGCGATTTATCCGGAACTGTTGAAGGCACCGCCAATCCTTACGACCCCTACAGTGGTACTGTCAAATGGTCTGCTGATCTAGCTGGAAGTTGTCTAAACACCTTTCTCAAGGTGCTCACCCTTTGCAACAACTCTACGGTTAGCGACGGAAAGAAAGAGCCCGAGACGGACTCCAGCAGTATCATTACATCCGACGATGCCGATTGGAAAGCCATTGGTGAGCCCACCGAGATTGCTCTTAAGGTTTTTGCCATGAGGTTCGGCCGTAGTCTCGCCGGGGGTGACACCCTGGTGGCTGAGCATCCATTTGACTCGTCCTGCAAGCTTATGAGCGTTGTTTATGGTAACGAGGTTGAAAACACCCGACATGTCTATACCAAAGGTGCCGTCGAGATTCTCCTCACCAAACTCAACGAGACTGAGGAATACAAGAAGGAAATCTTGATGAAGGCCGAGGAACTCGCTGGTCAAGGCTTGCGAGTACTTTGTATTGCAACCAAGCCTATGAATGGCGACGTTCAGGACTGTCATGATCGAGCCAAGGTTGAAAATGAACTCCAATTTGTTGGCCTTGCGGGACTATACGATCCCCCTCGTCCCGAGACCGCTGGTGCTGTGGCTGAATGCCGCGCTGCTGGTGTTACTGTCCACATGGTCACCGGCGATCATATCAAGACTGCTACAGCCATCGCATACGAAGTCGGTATCCTCAACAAGGATATTCGTCTCAAGGCCAATACTGTAATGGCCGCTGCCGATTTTGGTGCGCTTAGTGATGCCGAGATCGATTGTCTTGACGAACTACCCGTTGTCCTTGCCCGTTGTAGCCCGCTGACCAAGGTCCGTATGATCGAGGCACTTCATCGTCGTAAGGCCTTTTGTATCATGACTGGTGACGGTGTCAACGACTCGCCTGCGCTCAAGAAAGCCGATGTCGGTATTGCCATGGGAGACCGTGGTAGTGACGTTGCCAAAGAGGCTGCGGACATGGTTCTTACCGATGACAACTTCTCTTCTATCGTTGCCGGTATTCAGGAAGGTCGACGACTGGCTGATAATATTCAGAAGGTATGCCGTTGCTATCCCCTGACACTGACATGATTACTGACAAGTACAGTTTCTCTTGCATCTTCTGACCTCCAATCTGGCGCAAGTCGTTCTACTCCTTATTGGCCTTGTCTTTAAGGATGTGAATGGCTACGCTGTGTTCCCGTTGTCCCCTCTGGAGATTCTCTGGGCCAACCTTGTCACCTCCTCGCCTCTTGCTTTGGGTCTTGGTTTAGAGGAGGCATCCCCTGATATCCTTCGTCGCCCTCCCCGCAGCCTGCGCAGTGGTGTTTTCACCTTTGACCTGGTCCGTGATCAGCTTGTCTACGGATTCTGCTCAGGATCCCTTTGTCTAGCTTCCTTCATGCTTGTCAACTATGCCTCATCAGGCCAGGGTTACTACAGCATGGTGCCCGACTGCAATGAGAGTGGACATGACGGATGTGACCTTGTATACCGCGCCCGAGCCACGACCTTTTCCACTTTGGCATTCTTGCTGTTGGTTACCGCTTGGGAAGTGAAGCATTTCCACCGCAGTCTGTTCAACATGGACGAGCGCGCATCAGGCCCCTTTTCTGTGTTCAAGACCATCTATCATAACAAGTTCCTCTTCTGGTCTGTGGTCGCAGGTTTTGTCATGATCTTCCCCATCGTGTACATCCCCTACCTCAACACCGAGGTCTTTAAACACAAGGGACTCACTTGGGAGTGGGGTGTCGTGATTGGCTGTGTCGTTGTATACATCGCCCTGATAGAGGCGTGGAAGGCCTGCAAGCGACGGTTCAAGCTGGGTATTGACTCGCACCCTATGATCCAGGGTCAGACCCAGGTTTAAGTCTAAAGTGAGGGAGTGGGCAGGCAAAAATGCCTGAAGTGGAGCGGAGTGAACAGTTGCGAGGCGAGTAGGACAGGTTTTTGGGGCATGTGCATGGTATTCAAATTGTTTGGTATTATACTTATTGCTATTATCCTCTAGTCAATACATTTCCTGTCGAAGAAACCCCTCTCCAACACTGTAATTAAAAATTGTCTATATGATTGAGTGAAAAACTTTTCGTAAGAATCTTGGAATCGCTGCACAGTGATTGATGCTGTGAGGCCAAAACGCTCTGATCGTGATGGTGCCGGCACCTAACGGTCCAGTCTAATACGAGACAAGTCCGTTCGTTATTTTGATTCATGTCGGGTCGTTTCAAGTCCATTGTTCACTCGCCCTTGGCCTTCTTGATGGGGTTTCCATCCTTGTCAGCCAGGCCCTTTGCTTGCATGGCCTTGATGGCGTCGTGGATGGGATCGAGCTCGGGCATGGGAGCGCGGTGAGAGTCCCAGTAGCTGTCGGCCCATGTGAAGTACTGGCCGTAGTTGCAGGTGAAGTACATGTGGTGAAGAGTGTGGTGGGCGGGACTGTTGATGAACTTCTCGAGCCAGTGACCTGTGATCATGTCGCCGTCGTGGATGAGGATAGTCCAGATCTGAACGCAGACGAAAAGGAACATGTACAAGTGCTTCTGCATAGGGCAGATGTAGACAAAGATGCTGCGCAAGTCAGTTTGTGCTCCAATCTCCAAGAGAGAGTAATGTCTTACTGGTAAGGAAGAGATTGGACATAGCCGTCAACAGGGTGGAAGGCAATGGCAGCCCAAGGGGTAGGAACTGGAGCTCATTGTTAGTTTGGATATTGATGACAAGGCAGAGCTCAACATACCGATCCACTTGTGGTGAGGCTTGTGGATGTACTTGTAAATGCTGGGGTGGTGTTCCAGACGGTGAATCCAGTAAATACCAAGATCGTTAAAGACCATGTATAGAATGGTTGAGATGGCCAGCCACGACCAGCCGTACTCGTCGATTGAGGTGTATAGCAAGCTGTGACCGCGCACTTCTCCAAGGAAGAAGGGAAGCGTTAGGAGATCGATGATGGGGATAGCGAAGAAACTTGACTGGATCTCCTGCTTGATCTGGTTCTTGAGGAATCGAGGGTGGTGTTCGAGGCGGCGGTCAAAGACGAAGTAGTATGAAAGGGCGGCGGAGAGGACGTAAATAAAAGCTGCGCCGAAGCCGGCGATCATGAGAATAGAGGCGCTTTGGCGGTAGATGTCGTCGCGAGGCAGCGAGGAGCCAAAGTTGAGAGAGTACTCATCGTCAAAATTCTTGGAAGAGGTGGCATAAGCTGTTGAGTTTCCGTATGCTGTCGATTGGAGCTGTGTTTGCTGGGGGAAGAAGTATGCGTATCCGTGGTCAAACACGTACGGGTCGAGGATCTCGAGTATTGTGTCCATTTTGGCGGCGATCTGGTGGGAAGAATTACTGAAGCAGCACCAGAGGAGGAGAAGATGGTAGGAGGAAGGAGATTGATAAGTGATGCGATCCCTCGAGAGTCAGGTCATGCAATGGAAAGCAATTTTCCCATTATTAAGATGAGATAGGGAGCTCCGCTGAAATGTTGCCCGGGGGGTGTATGTTAGCGGCTTAGCTCACATAATTTTAATGGCGGATGCCCCACAAGGGTCCCACGTCTGGCTTCTGAAGGTGTGAAGGGAGGTTCGCTAAGCCGTTGTGCCTGGATTTGCCCATCTTGATCTTATCGTGATTGGAGCGGGGGCTCAGATCCCTCCCCCCTTTGGACCATCCAATTCCCGAGTTTTCTTCTTTTTTTTCCTTTCTGGAAGAGAAAACGAATACGAACTAGAGAACGGGTTCACGCAGCACGAGACTCCACACAATCCTGAATCTGCTGGCCAATAATGCTATACCGTTCAGGCCCGGATCATGGGCTGCCGGATCATGCTATCTTCACTTTCGCGCATACCTCTACATTTACCCTCCAGGTCGATGACTCCGTCTGTATATCCGACACTCTTCTCGTATTGCGCAATCTTGTGCGCCCACGCCTCGTTATCAATCTCCCATGTTCCCAGCGACTCAAAGCCGTGTTTTTTGTACAGCCCGTGGCCTTCAATTGACGACACGATGACCATTGGCGCATTGACGGCGTCCGCCTTGTCAGTGACGGTCCGCAGGAGAAGGCTCCCGATGCCTTTTCGTTGGTGTTGCGGGTGGACCATAATGTGCATCACCTCTGCGTCGGATCGTGTCAGTCAAACAGCAATCGTAAAAACCCAAAATGCAATTGACTTTTGTTGTGCTCTACAAAACGTACCAAAGTGATCTCTCCCATCAATAGCCTTATCCTTTGACGCATCTATGGCTTCACTGCGCGTATCGAACCATTGCCACATCTCCTTCATGTGGTCCTTTATTGTCCAAACTGGCGGCGGCGCAGGTGCAGACGCAGTGGCCTCGCTCGCGTTCGAGTTCGGCTTATTACCACTGTCGGTGTTTCTGACCTCCTTGTAGCGCACGAACCCAACCGTTTCCCCCGCCTCTTCGGCGACTGCGAAGAATTGCGGCCCCAGGTTCTGCAGAGCGTTACGAGTAGCAATCGGGATCAATTCGCGAGGATGCCGCTGGAAGAATGCCGCATAGAACTCATTGTATCGTTCCAGTGCTAACGAGTGGATATTTGCGATGGCGTCGCTGTCAGCCAAGGTGGCGGGACGGATGGCGATTGAAGACATGGCGGTTATACTGGATTGGGTAAGGAATGCCTGTTGAATATTTGTCTAGAAAATGCTCTGGTCTTGGCTTGGCTTTTGTATGTTTTGTCCGCCACGCTAATACTTGAGGCGAGTCGGGAGGGGGTTTTGTATGATTCCTAATGAGGAAGCTGGTGTTTTGAGGTGTATTTTGCTCCCCGCGTGAGTCAACCGGTGATGATCCCAGAGGCACTTTTTGGAGGATTTATCTAGGACGCAGTAGCTTGGTGCCTTCCGATCCTTTCACCACGGGATTGATGTACGTTTTGAGAAGCTGATGGATTTTGATTGAGGTAGTAGCATTTCTACCGGCATGTTGTAAGAATCCTTATCGTGACATAGTCTGTCTAGTGCTTATGAGATAACGAGAGTTGAAGAGGACTTTGTGATCTGTTTGCGCATTCTGATGTTCTTTGGCTCCTATACGGAATAGTCTCTACTGGCTAGAGATGATTGCCGTTGATCGCGTGCTTAGAGTCGCGTATCTGGGATGCAGATGCGATTGTACATGTACAAAGAATACCTACTCCGCAGAGACACGCATTTTAGTTGCACAGTTGAGACGACCCCCTGGTCTACAACATGTGAGCAAATGAAAAGTTTATCTTGCTCAGTTTTGTCTATTTTCTATCCTCCTTTTTTACCTGCTTCATCTTCATTCATCCCAACTCCTTTCTACCAGCAAGCCGCTAGTCTACAAAGGGGATCAAGCTAGGTACCTTCCCCTGCAGAATGGTAGGCATGACATAGCGCAGAAGTTCCAACAATTCTTATGCCGAACTCATGAGTCTCAAAATGTTGAAGAAAGTATAGTAGACTTTTCTGAAATCAACAGATCTATCTGTACAGCCTTGGCTCATATAAATATCTCATCAAGTTCTATTCGTTTACGTGTCGGTCATCCATGGAGACAGATTAGTTCGCCTCAACGCGCACGTGACTCTCCTTGGCATGATGGACCTTCAACCAGCCTTCATGTCCATACACTTTACACTAATCATCATAAAACGACGCGTTAATCAATAAATTATTAAAATTCTTGATATATCCGCTTCTGGGCGGGCTGCAACATGAGCGACGTCTCAGCTCAGTGTTATCAGCAAAATGCCGCCATCGATATTAAAGACGGTTCGGTCTTTGAAGGATTCTACGTCTGAGGCCTGCGCGACCATCAGCGCATACTTAAAGGCACCTACATCCACATCCACACTCACACTCGCACACAAAACCGCATTTCAATCTGAACTCATACCCGCTTCACCGGATGAAGCTAAAGCTCGGAGGAATGGCCTAAAGCCTGTGGTTGTAGAATTGAGGTTGCTTGGAGGCGCCCTCTACAGCCTTGAGTCTCTCATCACTGAGTTGACTTCCGATCATGATTTTGAACGAGAATGGCCACTAATCGATGAATGTGAGATACTGGTCACTGCTCTGAAGTCATATTATTCCTACGCAACCTTGGATGGGATCAAAGCTGCAAGATCATCACTCGTGGATATTCGCTCCAAGCTCGCTTTTGTGCTAGGCTCTTCGGAATCGCTTGAAGAAATCTCATTGCAGTTTTCGATACTTGGTTCAAACCCGATCCCACAGCTCATGACCAGGAAAGACTATGACGCAGATATTACTGAAACGCCAGCGCAGGTATACGGCGAGGAGGATGAAGAACCAAGTCCTGAAGATGTCTCGGGGTGGTTGACCATCTTGAACTCATCCGAGAACGATCGAGAGCCAGCCGAGTACAACAGAGAGACAGCTTTGGTTCAGTCACGCCGTATCACAGAACCGGCGTATCGCGTAGCAGCCACAAGGTGGCCAGACTACGCAGAGAAGTATTGGCAAAAGCTTAGACCGCAAATCTGCTCCCTCTTCCGTATCCAAAAGTCATACAGCTTTGTACAGTGGGCTCTGGAATATGCCAGGGAGACATATCCACGCACACTGGGATCCAAGGCTTTGTCTCCAAGGCTTCTGCTCGAGCTGACAGATGCTCTTTGTGATGGATCCGTATCTTCACTCCATATTGCTGCTGCTCTTGGCTTACCCAGCCTCTGCAGAGATCTCTTGTCCATGGGAGCTGATGTCAACCGACCCAGCCTTATTGGAACACCCTTGTTTTGTGCTTTGATGGGTACCAAGGTCTTTGCAACGCGCACGGAGCCAGAATCGTGGACGACTTTACTCGTCGGCGGCGATTGCAATGTCAATCAGGCAGTAACCGTTCTTTTGTTCCTTGAAAAAGGCGCGGATTGCACTTATCAGTACAGCTGGAAAAATGCCACTGAAGAAGTCTCACTGGCAGGTCTAGCGTTCTGGCTTGCGATGATCAGCAAGCTTGAAGATATATTCACAAGCATCGTAAAGGGAGGAGGCACCTTGGATCGTGCATTCCGTCAATTCTTGCAAAAGGATACTGTGCTACGGCGTGGTTCGCTTCACAAATCAAAATTTGCACGCTTGCTCACGTATGTCTATGACCTGACATTGCTCGATATTGAAAGAGAAGGCGAGGAGTACCACGAACTCCAGGAGCTAGTATCCAAAGCTATGAGACACACCAACGTCAAGTTCGCCCCCATGGTTGACGGAAAGATCGAAACTTTGAGTGACAACAAATTCGCGGGAGCTATCCGGACCGCTGTGTTGGATTTCAATGTGAAGCTGGTGGAACGTTTGACCAAGGATCCTAGATTTGAACCTGATACCCCATACGATGAAACGTCTGGAACAATTCTCCATATGGCCACCGAAGGCGCGCAACTTGATATCATGGATATTCTTATCAAAGCCGGGGCCAATACAAGAGCTCGAGATGCGAATGGCCGAACACCACTTATGGTGATCGAAGAGGTCGGCCCATTAGCGAAGCTCATCTTGGAATACTCTGTTCCTACTTATGATACGGATAATCATGGCCGCAACATCTGGCACCTTCTTGCGGCTACAAACGATGTCATGCTGCTGCAATTCCTTTGGGAGCGTGATCCTTGGAAGACCCGCAACCTTGAGGCAGTGGACCAAGATGGGCGTACACCGACAAGGTCGGGCTTCGCATACATCAGGAGTCTCGAGGCCCTCCCCAAAACTACAAGACCAATCTCCCCAGTAGCAGCCGGTTACTTATTAGGAAAATGTCAGGATTGCCCACGAGCAGAGGAACCCAAGCAGCTAGCCCAGTGGGCCGTTGAATGGGGTCATCCAGGAGTCTTCCAAAAGATATTCCAGACTTTTCCCCACAATGTAGAGGATGATTCACTTCTCAAGTCACTCAATATGTCAGTCTGCCCAAAGCTCCTCTCGCTCGTGCTTGACAAGTCTGGGCCTTCTCGTCAGTTCTCCAATGGGATAACAGCAGCAGAGACGGTTATCACTAATGTCAAACTTCTACCAAACCGAAGCGGCTTCAGTAAACCCACCGCACACCCGTCTTGTTATCCAGCTATGACCCGCAGTGCTTACATGGAGCTCCTGACCCCGGAGGTCCTCAAGTCTCGTGACAGTCGGGGACGAGGCATCTGGGCACGATTTTGCGATGATGTTCTGCCGTTGCTTAGTGGCCCATCAGCTGAACACCCTTCGTACTTGCATTTCCTTTCTACTTTTATATGCATGACTATCTCGTGTCTGGTACACAAAGGTGCCCTCGTTGACTACGAAAAGGAGACTGGCATATGGGCGATCACCCGTATTGCCACGCAAACAGACCGCCCCCTCAAGCCTATGTGGAGAGGCTGGCAGTTCCCATTTATTGCTGCCATCCTAGAGGCGCTTTCTGACGAAGATGAGAAATCTTCTCAAGCACATGTCACCAGTGGCTCGAGAGAGTTCTTCGAGACGTCGGATGCGGCGCGGCTCCTCATGCAAGCCGTGAACTATCGTCAACCAGAACTCGCCAAGCTACTCGTTCAAGGCGGTATTAACGTGCACAAACCCTGGGAAGACCTCGGTTGCAAGACTGTTTTCGAGTGCTTTCTAAATGATCGACCTGTGGACGTTGCGATGATTAGACCATTACTCTGCAATACAAAGCCACATGAGGTCATTGATAGACAACATTATACCTTTCGAGAAGTTATAGCTATATCGGATGAGTCGATGTCTGTGGAGGTGGTCGGTCAACTCATCGATTGTGGAATGGACGTCAACAGTCTCAAAGTAACCAGGTAAGCTCGACAAGTCAACACCTCTCAACTGTTTGATAAGCTCAAATAAGTACTAACACACTGTACTGTAGTCAACCCGAACCGATCGAGCCTTGGTTGGATTCACCAGACCCATCGATGCTGAACTTTGTGACAATGCATCAAAAGTTTGCCGTGGCGCGGCTGTTGATTCAACGCGGTGCAGATCCCCTCCTGGCTCCGGAACATGCCATGAACCCCTATATCATGACCGTCAGTTTAGGTTATGTGGCTGTCCTAGAAGCCATAGTCGACAAGGCGCCTAGTGACTTTGACTGGCTATGTACGCACGCATACCCTGAGGACTCGGACATATACAACGCCCTTCAACTTGCCGCCGCCAGGGATAATCGTGATGTTTTGATAACTCTACTTGAAGCCACGCCGTTGATCGATCAAATCAACGCTGTTAGCCCACGTCACGGTCGATCATCAGCTCATCTGGCCGCTAAAGCTGGATCCGTGGATTGTGTCAAGGTATTGACCAGATTTGGAGCAAATCTCAGTGTGAAGGATTCATCGGGTAGAACACCGCTTTTCTTAGCTATCATGAGTGGCAGGCGAGAAGTCATCGAGTACCTCAAAGAGCATCTGCTAGATCCCGACAATGGCCAGGATCTCGGCATCTCACTGCTCAGGCCTGCATCGCCGAACCAGCCCCCCGATAGCGACATGATGGATTTATCGTCTGATGAAGCTCAAGAAGTCAAAGTCACGGAGCCAAGACGGTTAGGGGTAATGATCGCCGATGCAGTCGATCACTATCAACACAGTCGCGATGCGCTTTTTAGATCATTTCTTGATCATGCTTCAAAGGACGACATAGAGTCAGCCATCATGCCGTGTGGGGGATGTACTCTTTTCAGTTATACTGCAGCGAAAGGACGCATACGTCCAATGCTGGAACTTCTGGACTTGGGATTCAAGGGATTCGTGGCAGGATGCGACGAGCACTGGCCTCAAGGCTTCAACGCGCTTACTAATACATGTTGGAATATACGGTCACTTATGGCTTACGACATCTTCATACCACCTAAGAAAGCGTATTCTTTCTTTGAAAAGTGTTTAGATGCCTACCTGCAAGAGGGAAGACTCTGGTTCCATCTGAAAGTCTCCCCTATTTTTGCTCTTTTTGACTTTACGACGCTTAGCCAGGCCGGCCCGGAGCACCAGACTAATGTCCTTCGAATTTTCATCAATCATCTGAGAGAGAATGCAGTAGAATACTGGTAAGTAGATTTAGGATTGGCGGAAACTGCTTGCTAATAGTGGCAGGGCTTTGATGAAGAAGTCTGGGCTTGTTGACACCTGCGAGCTTTTTCGCAATGATGATATTGCAACGAGAGTCTTGCGCTTTGCTATGAATCTGCGGAGTCAGCCCCAAACACTCGATTTTGGAGCACTTGATACAACTGCATTACACGGTTTAGTACGATGCTGCGGGAGAGAGGATCCCGCGTACCATAACTTTGAACCATATGGAAATGCAGCCAAGCTCCTCATTGACAATGGGGCCGATATTAACGCACGAGATAGA
Source organism: Fusarium graminum (assembly GCA_013266165.1). Classification (NCBI taxonomy): domain Eukaryota; kingdom Fungi; phylum Ascomycota; class Sordariomycetes; order Hypocreales; family Nectriaceae; genus Fusarium; species Fusarium graminum. Next base: position 41,890 of record JAAGWP010000019.1, on the reverse strand, counting down.
GGGTTACATACGCCTCTGTTCCTTGCTGTTGGCCATGGCCTCGTACCACTAGTCGATATGCTCTTGGAATCTGGGGCTGACCCAAATATCCTTGATGAGGATGGCGTATCCCCTCTCACACGATCTGTTGGTGGCGAGTCCCTCGATGTAACCCGCTGTTTGCTGAAACATGGGGCCGATCCTGCAGCCTTCTCTGGCGTTTCTTTTGCCGATATGAGTGGGGAGCTGGATATCTTTCAGGAGTTGTTGGAGATGGGCTTGGATCCATATGAATGTGCTCCTGGCCTGTCGAGTGTTCTTACAACGCTGATCCCATGGGGCCCGGAGGCAAGGTCCTATGCACTCAACGGCAACTTCGATTTCTACCGAATTGTGGAGCAGGAACCGTCCTTCCTCAGCAAGATCTTTGTTGAGAGGCCATACTCAACCGTCGAGCTCAAGGCGATCTTGAAACGCCTACCACAGGAGCGTCTAGGTGATCTCGTGAACTTTGAGCAACATGCTGGTGTCAGTTTGGGATGTTTGGCTATCCTCGGGGATAGATCGGACTTTTTGAAGTTGTTTCTTGATGCTGGTCTAGACATCGAGCGTGAGTCGCATGATCAAGGATCAGCATTGATGCTTGCTGCCAGTACCGGCGCATTCAACTGCTTCAAAACACTTGTCAGTCACGGTGCTAGGCTTTCATACCTGGGTAAAGGCATAAGAGGTGAAACCGTGGTTAAAACTGTGGTGGAAGCAGCAAGACTCTATCCTAAGCTCCTGCAATGGCTCTTTGTTGGTCGTCACTACGAGGCAAGGTATCTCGAGATGAAGGGCTCCGAACCTTTCACTGCCAAACCATGGTCCGGTCCACGCAAGGCAGCTTATAGCTTCACAGGTCGCGGTGAAGAGCATCCCCGAAAGCGGAACGAGTCTACAGTAGATTATCTCGTCCGGGCATCGAGGGTGCGCAGAAGTCTGAGGGGACAGACGCTGCCCGTGACTCTTATTGATTAGTTTTATGTATCGTTATGAGGCTGTGTACGATGTAGAGCATGATTGTCAGCAGTGGCTACAATGGGTTTATGAACGTTTCTGTACTATTATCGCGCAAATGGAGTTGGATCTCAGCATTGGACATAACGGTGTTGTGTAGGAATACTTAATAAGTATATGCATCTATACGGTCCTGTTCCGTTCATAGGTTGCTATAATACAATAGTGTGAACCATATTAACTAGAACTGCTATTTCATATAAACCCGCAAATATATATAAAAAATATGGAGAGAATTGTAAGAAGTTATGAAGTTTACAACCTTCTCTTACTATCACGTAGATGAGAAATATTGGTAGTTCTGTGCGGCTTCTGTGAACACCTGACATTGAAATCCCGAGATCAACCAACCTATACGCTATAGACGCTAGATGCGCAACCTGTCGGAGAATAGACAGCTTTAAAGCACTGGGTGCAGATGACCTTACCATGTTCGTTAGGGGGCTCTAGCCAGTTGCTGACTTTGAAGCAACGACCAAATAATGGCATTGTTGCGTTAAGGAGGATGTATCCCAGACTTCGCATCGGGTTTTAGCTACTAGAAGCTCTAAATGTAGACCGTCAACAAGATCCTCCTTGGGAAATGGTTAAAATAGTGTCAAGATGTGATTACTTATTGCTAAACTGTGACATTTAGTCTATGAATTATAGTCATACCTTCATTCTCTAGGCCGTGAAATGTACATATAATAGGTATTCGAAAGCTTCAAATATTTCGCCAAACAAAATGTAAAACAAAAGCCCTCCGATGACCAACGCTCGTATATCATATCATCGTGTAATTTCCCACTCCTTCGTCTTTCTGTTTAGATTGGTGAAACAATCATGACCACATATTTGACATGCCCCTCATTGTCCTTTAGAGGTGTCCAATGGCTCATCATCTTGGCTGGTTTCTTGTGTGCTCCGTCCACACTGTCACCACTTATTGTCCTTGCCGTATTGGCTCGACGGGGAATGTGGTTTGCAAGTGCAAGGTCTAGGGAGACAGACTTGCCGTCACGAACGACAATATCTCGGACTGTCGACTTGAATGCCTTTGTGACGGATGGCAGTGTCGCCTGTTCGGTCATGATGTCGAAAATGTCCTTACCGACAATCGCTTCGGTCGGTAAACCAAGATCAAGTGCCTCGAGCATTTCTTTGGAGTAGAAAGAGACGCACAACTTGGGCGGGTACTTCATTTCCTGGTCGAGCGGCATTGCGCCCAGTGACGCCGGGTACGAGGGAACGTGTTCGAGAATCATGTATCGAGCGTAGGTTGTCATTAGCATTTCAGGTTGGTTGGAGAATCTCCTGATAACACTTCGCGTGCTGTAGGTCTTGTCCAAGCCCGTAGGTCCAGCTGAAGACCTAGGTCTCTCGGAGCTGCGTCGTGGGCTCAAAGGTGGCGACAAAGGAGGAGGCGCCTTCTTGAAAGACTTGAAGAACCCTCCTTTCTTTTCTGTCTTGAAATAGTTCTTCTTGATGCCGAGTCCCTCCTCGGCTTCAGGCTCACCCTGGGATCCATCACTAGCCCATCGGGAACTGGCCCGTTCAATTATCTTTTCTTCCTCCAGGGCACCGTAGGATAGAATCTTGAGGACGTCGTCGGTACCATGAATTGATGATGAAACATCGATCTGAGCTCCCATAAAAAACTTTGGCTTTCCTGTGTTGTCAAGAAGTGGGCACAGAAAGAGGAGGTTCCAGAATGGCGTGCCATCTTTTCGGAAGTTCAGGATCAATTCGGTGCACTCCTCATTGCGCCAGATCGAGGAGCGCATTCTGGCGATAGCCTCCCGATCAGTCTGCGGTCCTTGAAGAAAGCGACAGTTATGGGCCAGGACCTCATTCCGTCCATAACCCGTTAGATCCTCGAACTCGTTAGATGCGTAGATGATGGGATTCCCAGTTCGTGCTGGATCGCTCATACAGAATGATCCCTTGAGTCCAGGGTACGGGTTTGGTGGTGAGTCGCCTTCTGCATCGAGGGAGAGAGCTAGACTGGTGCACTGGGATAACTGCTGCTTGACAAAGTCGGGGAAGATTTCCCTAACAATGCGCTGTTCGACGAAAGCCTTGGATTCAAGAAACATATTTTCCAAGCTAGGGATGAGTGATGTCATGAGATGCTTGATGTTTGTATTGAGAGCCTTTGATATCGGCGAAGGGAGGTTGATTGGTGAAGTCGCAGTGATGGATGTATATGAGGTTGATATCGTGGATAATTGGATGACAACCTGCTCCAAAGATTGGATGTACTCGCGAATCTATTGATCGGGTTAGACTGTAAAACAAGACCAAAATTTATGTCATCTTACCTTCATGAGGTAGTCAATATTCTGGCCAACTCCTCGACTGGCAGCGAACTTCCATAATTGACCACTAGCAGCATGGTCGGCCATAACCATGTCAAACATTTCGCGTCCAACAATATCAGACAGAGGCAGCTCGCCTGAGCTGTCTGACTCGGTATAGGCGATGCTGGATCTTTGACTCCTCGACGACGTTACTGAGTCAATACTTCTCAATCTCTCGCCTGACCATTGCCCCAAGCCATTGCTGTACATGCCCGCGCGCGGTGTGCCATCAGGGTGGTAGTCGGTGTATTGTCTCAGAATATCCTCGTTGGTGTGTAGTGCGAGGCCGGAATTACTGCGCAGGCGGTATGATGAGAACTTGGCGCTCTTGGGACGGGTTGATCTGCTTCTGGGTGGTGGTGACTGGAGACCTCCCAGAGAATCGGTATCGGTATAGTTGGACATGGCTGAGGCTGTGGAACGACGACGCTCAAAATCGGGAAGAGAGGGCATGGGAGGAGGTTCCGTTGACCGGATGGCATTAATTGTAGGCATTTCCTTTAATTATTGTGTCCCGCTGGACGGGAGATAGACGAGGCCGGGGTATTGTTTTGTCGAATGGTGTAGGACGTTGCGACATAAGACAATGTGGTGTTATAGAAGCCGAATGTTTCAGAGCGTACCAGAGGTGAGAGAGCGAATAGAATCAAAAAAATATGGGTATCCGTGCTCTCGTTTGGTGAGAGGGTAAAGAGTAGTTGCAGCTAATGTCGAGAGCGAAAGTATAATAAATCTTACAGAATTAAGATGATGGGGATGTGAAGTTATCAGATTGAGTTGGAAGACAAGAGAATGAGAGAAGGAAGGAAGGAAAGAATGGGACCAGACTTCGAATAAGAGCCGGTACGTAGCGAGAGCTGGAGGAACCTAAGAGCAAGAGCAAGAGCAAGAGCACAGGAAAGAGCAACCAAGCACCCCTCGTCCGGTTCACCTCGCGAGTCGCGGAACAGGGAGCAGCCCACGATCGCTTAATACTACATGGGCATGTTAGCCTCCTTGCCGTCGTAACTGGCAGACTGGAGGGGAACCGCACAGGGACTGACTCGTTCTCTAATGCAATTTAGTGGAACACTAAGGTAAGCTTGCGGGGGCGGGCCAAGTCAGGCTCGACCAACAATGGCCGAAAAGCCACTAAGAATCCCAGTGGCTTGGGGCTTCCTCCCGGCTTCCATGCTGGGTCCTTTCTTTAGCGCCGCAGACTGCATGTTGCAGTTGCAGCAGAGCACCGGGAGATTCGCCTGGGGCCCTAGCGGACGACAGGGGATCAGTTGAGCTGAAGATGCCCAACCCAACTGCTGAACTAAAGGTGACACTGCCTGCTAAATCCACATTCATCGTGATAATGGATGGATGTGGATAAATGGCGGACGAATCCATTGGCAGTCGTATACTCCGTACATGACAATGGTAATGAAGACTAACAGGCTGTCAAGACAAAGACCCTAGACCCTAGACCCTTAATCCTGACTCAAATTTTCAGACCTTCCAAATTTCTCCTAATGCTAATTAATGCGAGACTATCAAGGCTAGCAACTGAACCACCCGGCGGATCGGTCCAGAGCCTGTGGTGGCTAACGAAAGGCGTCGATCCGTCTCCGGGCAGTTCCCCCAAAAGAGCAAAGAGAGAAAAACACAAAAAGCCGACGATCTGCGATCCGACAGGGCGGGCCGGGAGAGCGTCAGTGCTTTCTCAGTTAAGTCAAGAGGCACCGTTTTGACAATGAATGGAATAAGTTTGATTCATGGCGTCAAAAGGTTACGGGTTGTCGGAACGAAAGAATGACGACTGGGCTTTTCGTGCGAGATGGAGAAGCCGGGTGCCTTGATGGACGCAAAAACTTTGACGAGAGTTAATCAGAAGGATCGGCAAGGATCACACCTTTCGGCCGCTGAAGACAAGAGAAATGTCATGTGGCGGTGGAGTTGTTCTCTCTCACAATTCATCTGAAACATCAAGGTTGCACTCAAGACCCTTGTTCCAATTACAATTCCATTCTAGCAAGAGATTGGCAGTGACAGACTGCTAACGAACTTAGGCTGTCCTTAGATCACCGCATGATTACGCAATGACGCTCAGCTTTTGGAGATTCAACGACTGCGTGGAGATAGAGTTGCGATCTGGCATTCCTCTTGGCCGTTAATACCGTGGATTAATGCCATGTCTGACAAAAGGTACCAGCCACCGCCCGTCCACGATCGACGAGCCAAGGAACATCCTTGAGATAATCACCCAGATTTGGTCATGATGAGCGATGAGCCACGTGAGCCGAGGCTCGCCGATCCCGGCATCGTCATTAATTGTCAACACTTTACGGAATTAATAAATCCCGTGCAAACAAGGTATCAAATAAACGACTGAATTGTTCGAGGCGGGTCAGAGAAAGAAAAGCATGGCTGCATTCGTATTCAGAGTGTTTATGTCACCTAATTTAAAGCAGCCAAGTTTTGACACCCCGACAACCATTCCAAATTCGCGCGAGCGAAGTATAATCCACCGAATCGCGTCGGCCCGTTGGGGAGATAAGTTGGATCTAGTGCCACGCCGTCATGTATAGTGATCCTTGTCGTCGTCTTGCTTTTTCCCTCCAATCTGTCCCGCCTGACATCTGCAGGTAGAATTGTCGATTGACTGGGGATGCCTGCTGTGTGAGCAATAGCAACCATTTACTAATCTCTTGTGCTTATGCGCTGTATCAACCACGGGCCCTAATCTGGCTGTCGGTTGCATTCGCGAATCGAGCATAGAGGACCCCGTTTGGGATCCCATTTGGGAATCCTTTCCATTGCTCGGACCTGCTTGGCCTTGGGTTCCACGTTTTGTTCTCTGTTGCTTTCCCCTCCGTCGCACAGACGCTTCATCGTGGAGGGTGCTTCGGCACATGCGGCTACTGGAATGCTAATAGCCTTACGTGAACAAAGCACAGATGGCATGGCATGGCAGTTGGCAGTTCAGATGCATGAATTGTCACAGCGGCGTTAATGTTGTTTGCTCTGTGTACCAAAGTTGACTCGTCATCAACAAATGTGTCAAGCAAACAGAGATTACGACCTTCTAGTACCGTGTAGGCAATTATTCAGTAGTGACATGACGCTGCATGCGTAACTCGTTAGACTCCACAGACTCACCATCACGACTCGTCTCCACGTTGCAAAGACTTTTAGTGCTGCGGCACCCGCATGAGTCGCAACGGGCTAACACCGCGGAAAATATTGCAGGGTCCGTGTTCGTATCTTTGTGAGCTGAAACGCACTGGATAAGCCTCCTGCAGGTGCTAGAACATAAAACATCGAATGTTGGTTGAATGTTAAAGTGGTGATTCGAAAATGATTGGCTCAAGCCTTCCAAAACAACGATTGACTCAGTTGTTTGTGGATACTCAGTTGTTGAAGGATTGTCATCTCTAGACTTGTCTCATTCAACGTACTAGTTTCCGAGTTCGTACTTAGATTTCATGGCAATGTCTAGGGTAAGTGGAATTGAACGATTATTTGATTGTGCTATAAGTGTATGCTCATTATTAGATTATTGCATTCTCTCTTAACAGACATGAGAAATCTATGAGTAAAGTATCAATATCGAAACGTGTAAACTTGGAAAGGCACATAAAAATGCATGATATAGGTGAATGTGGTGATGGAGTGAACTGCATTCAATGAGAATTTACAATTACATTCAATCCGAGCTTTTACACTCATACCATTAGCTTTACAAATGCCAACAATAATAGTAATCAGAGAGAACGGAATTGCTGGTATAGAGGCAGTAGTGTCTGTTGTTTCGTTGTGAAATCCTGTTTGTCCAGAGGTTGCCTACACAAAGCTCAACGTTCACTCGTACCAGGAGCACATTTCGTCTCGACTACCTGAACCCTTCGTTCAAACACCTTGCATACAGCAGGCCAGATATTCCTGTCTAGGCAGTGATTAAATGCTTCCTCCACCTCCGAGAATACCTAAGCACTTCTCTCAGAACCAAAACTCTTCATCTCTTCCACTCCTCCATCTCACACTCCTCACTCCTCACTCTTCACGCTTTCACTCTTCACTCTCCTTTCTCCAACATCTCACATCACCCGGAACGCTGATTATTTATTCTCTTCACGTCGACACAACTTCGTTGACTCGGATCAACATCTTGATCTTGCAATCCTAAATCGCTACCGGGTTCATCAAGACCCCTTCAAGGTCAAATCAATACCTTGGGTTATCTCGTTCTATCATCTTACTCCCTGAGACAACTCAAACTTCACGACTTCTGGCACAAATTACACCCCCTCCCCTCCTTTCTCCTTCATCTACTTGTACCAAAGCTTCTGGTCGACCTCAATATTCATCACACTTATTTCCCATCTACCCCATGATCACGGCTTGCACTTGCTAGTAAGTCACCAGGAGACTCAGTCTCAAGGCTCAATCAAACTGAACCTTAAGCTAGCATACTCTCAGACTCGCTCACCTTGCCATGAATATAACCTCGCCGCCCAGGGATGGACAGCATCCCATTGAAGGTGATACCATCCATGTTCATGGTGATGGTACAAACACGACCGAAGAAGTCATTATGACTGAATGCGCTTCTTTGGAGGTGACCTGTCGCCAAGAAGTGAACATGGAGGGCTCAGAAGATGTGATTAGTCTGGACAACAAGGAACAATCGATTACTACATTCGAAACTACGTCCATGAATCGTATTGTGGTCAGTAAGAACCAACTGGCAGACGCCAAGAGTCAAAGCGAGTTTGTGAGTGGCAATATGAGCTCAACTGAGTCAACAGAGCCTGTTCTTGCGACACCAGTGAAGCAAGAACATGCCTACGACTTGGAGGACAGGGCGATCAAACAAGAGCCAGTCGATCAAAGAGTGATCAAACAAGAGATGAAGCATGAAGCGACAACAGAAGAATTCCAGAAAGAGATCAACTTTGAAGGCGATTCCGAGGGCGAAGAAGATTCCGATTTTGACCCCGACGGAAATTCGGACAGCGACGACTCCGACGATATCGATGCGAGAGAGAAGCGGCAGAAGGCCAAGATTCGTGCCAAAGTGTCCAAGAACGTCGAAAAGGTTCTTGAAGCCCTGACAAATGAACGGAATGAACTGATCGTTCAGGAGCTTATGCATAAGAATCTGACTGACGCTGGACGCCAGAGGTTGGAGGAAGTGAAAACGGAGATCGCAAAGATTGAGAGTGAAAAAAACCTAGCCACGACAAATGGTGGGAAATCTGCTGAAATCAAGCCAAAAGTAAAGCAGTTCCGTGCAAAGGATGCCCGAGCTTACTGGAAGCACGTTGTTGAGCAGGAAACCCAGGAGGAGAACAAAAAACGCAAGCTTGACGAGGATGCAGAAACACCCAAGAAGTCTCGAAAGACACAAGCAAAAAGCCACGCTGGAGGCGCTTTGGAGTCTCTCAAGCCTTCCGCGCCAGACGAGCAGGACGAGAGCGAACCACAAATGAACAAAATTCAAGCTACTACTCACGCCGCCCAGTTCAAACAAATCATGGACGGCATCCCTGAAGAGTTCGACACCCGAAGAACCGCCACACAAAAGAGAGATTTGAAAAGCGCACCGAAGAGTTTCGGGTTCAGGAAAGTCAGTGCCATCGACGGTAGCTGGTTGCTCAGAGGCATGGCCACTCCCATGTTGAGCTACCAACTAGTGGCCTCTTCGTGGATGATTATGCGGGAGGCCAAAGAGCTACACCCATCAGGTGGCCTTCTCGCTGATGATATGGGGCTGGGAAAGACTATCACCTGCATTGCCACCATCGTTGGCCATCCTCCCGACAAAGAAGACATAGCGAAGTTTTGCAAAACAACTTTGGTGATTACTGATGGCCCACAATCTGCCAAGCAGTGGTACGACCAGATCGAGCAACATGCCTCAGATAAGCTCACAAAATGGACCGAAGTGTACAACAAAACTTTGGGCAAAAAGAGAAGATGGTGGGAGGCAAGGAACGTTGTGTAAGCTAGTTTCTAAACAGACAATGTCGTACGGAAATAAGAGCTAACATGGCACAGAATTGCGACTTACTATGACCTTCTGGCTCAGTTTCCCAAAAAGCAGGAATACAAAGCGCTGAAGGCGAGGTATGCAGGTGAAGAAGTCGCTTTCAGGTCGGCTTTGCAACATCAGCTCGGCCCCATCTTCAGAACCAGCTACTACAGGATCATTCTGGACGAAGCCCATGCTATCAAGAACCACGAATCCAGCAGTGAGTGGAAATGCTTTATTTAAATCCTGATGCTAACTTCATGTATCCACTCGTGCTTGCTGGGAATTAGATGCCAAGTACAAGTGGGTAGTGAGCGGCACTCCGCTATCCAACACGGTCATGGGTATGTTGTTGGTTGTAGATACGAATTTAATCTCTGCTTACCCATATAGAATTCTATCCTTACCTGCGGTTCATTGGCAGCCACTTTGCATTCAGTCGGAAATCATTTTCTGACGAGTATGTCAAATCTGTAAGTTGCAACGTCAGATCTTGTCCTGTTCTTTACTCAAACCATTGCCAGGAAAACTCCGTCAAAAACTTCGAGGCGCTGGCAAGCATGATCATGTACAGACGGTAAGCTGTGCTCAATGACTGTTACGACCTACTCTAACTCTATATAGAAAGCAGCATGACAAGTTCCTGGGACAAAACCTGGTGACTCTTCCAAAGGCCCATAGTCAAGATCTCTGGGTTCCGCTTTCAGGATGGGAGATGATTCTGGACAAGTATTATTTCCTTATTTATACATCTTAAACGAAATGCACGCTGACCGAGTTACCAGGGTGGTAGACAATCATTACAAAGCTGAGCTATCAGACGAACAGGAGAACGAGGACGGAGAAGGTGGCTCCAATGATGAAAACCAGAGTCCTGATATCAATATCGACATCGATCAGGATCAGGATCAGGATGAGGATTTGAATGGAGATGAAGCCGAAGACGACGTACAGATGGAGGACGCTGAAGCGGAAACTCTCGTGGATGCACAAACTGCATTCAAGGTTCAGACCGCTCGGTGCTCTAGACGACGCCAGTTGTCATCTCACCCATTCAACCTTGAGAAGTTCCTCCGAGAAAATGATCGCGAGACGGATATTCAGAGGGCACTTGAAAGGTTTCAGGCCGAGGTCTCTCAGCTCACAGCCAACATCGACCAGCAAGCGCTCAACGACGCTCTAGGGGCAAAATACTCACTGGGGCTAAACTTGCTCGAAGAGAAGACCCAAGGTCTGTTTGGTGGCGCTGACGACATGGCAAAGATGCTCGAATTGGCAAGCAACGAGCAGAAGACTGGGCAACTGACCTGCAGTCTTTGTGACCAAGAAAGTCCTCCAGTGGAGCCAACTCGAGGATCAAATGTGAGTGATCTGCCATGTATTGCCAATTTGAAAGCTGACGTTCCAGTGCGAACATGTCTATTGCCGGTGTTGTCTTGAATTGGCCGTCCGAGGCTTCAACCAAATGAAGAAATTGGGGCAAACCCCCAAGGTAAGTCGGATCTTACACCCTTGTACTCGAGTAGAAACTGACTTGGAAAAAGCCACTTGAGTGCCGAAACGCTGAGTGTTCCGCTGAACTGGATGTGGGCGAGAGTGTCACGACACCCCTTTGCATTGAGAAGGCTGTCAAAGCTTCGAAGAACTTCAAGGAGCCTGGCCAGGATAGCATCGGAACGCGTTGGTCAGGCGGCCCAACGAAACACACTTCGTTCTTCCAAGCCACTTGCGGCCGCCAGGGCATTGGCTACAGCTCAGCCAGAATGCCTATGGGCGCAAAAGTGAAGGCTACAGCCTCGGTTATTCTGACATGGCAGAAGGAAGCGCCCGAAGACAAGATCATCGGTAAGTATTCCGTTATTCTTTTTGACCCTCTAACGAACCATCTAGTCTTTATCGAATTTACCAGAACAGCGAAAGCTTTGGGATGTATTCTTCAACAGTTGGGGCTGAATTTTGTTTACTACAACCAAATGGCTACCGCGAAACAAAAGGACCAGGCACTGCTGACATTCAAGAACAGCGCCAAGTGTAAAATCTTGGTATGTTTGGTCTTTTCCTTTGTGTTTGTTCAGGAGCTGACCTTTGTAGGTGACATCGATGAAATGTGGAGGCCAATCTCTGAACCTCCAAGTTGCCAATCGTGCCATCATTGTGGACATTTGGTGGAACAAAACTGTTGAAGACCAGGCCTTCAAAAGAATCTTTCGGCTGGGACAAGTGAAAGAGACGTATCTCGTGCGGATCTTGGCCTCAGGAAGTATCGACGAGCGCGTTTCCCAACTCCAAGAAGCCAAGGAAATCATCGTCGCCTCAGCTCTCCAGGACGATGGACATGAGCCTCAATTCTCTACCAAAATGCATCTCGAAATGCTGTTCTCCACCAAGAGCACCGAAAACTTGATCCGAGACATGAAGAAAGTGATCAAGGAGCGGAGAGAGCGGCAGAAGGAGATGGAGTAAGGCTCGAGCGCAACGAACCCTACCAAGTTTTCGGGCAAGGCATATTGCATTTTTTTGTTTGCATGGTTTCACCCAAAACCACCGATATCTACGACTACGGAAGGCGATCATTTATGACGATGATTTGGGGTGTAATCTTCAGCGAAAGGTTGATTGGTGATTTGCGAATGATATTTCTAACTTGAGGACGCCGACATAGGACGGAGCTCAAGATCAGGCACGAGCAGCAGAGAGACGATATCCTATATTCCCCCATATTCCCCTATCCCCTCATTCCCACAGATACCCAAAACTAAATCGAAAATTTGCACTTGAAGCTTCGTGGTGTTATATTTTAGAGTGACCAAGTACCGGCTCTAAAGAGTTGAGATCATGCTTTGTTGACCGGGTTCTGATTAAGTGACCATACGAACAAAGGCTCCCTATGGTCTAACTCACGTACAAGTGTTACGGGGACTGTAGTTTGCATTAAACCAATCAAGCGCTGCCAGGTACATTAAATTTAGTTTGCTTGTATTTTGGAATTATCATGATGGGCTGTGGTTGAGTGTAACCTTGCTATATCAAGCAAACCATTTTCATTCATCTGATATGCACGTTCACACAGACAAGTGTCTTTGTAATGCCATATTATCGGAGACAAGTAACGTGCAATTGAAGCAGATAATCTTTCCTCTCCTTTTTTTATTACGTGAAGTAAAGGTATACCCAAGTGTTAGACTTATCGGAACCGTTGTTCCTCTACCGGATCCTACGATATATTTATGTCGGTCTCATCTCTGTTGTCTATTATGGATGCGCTATGAGTACCACGTGTATCTCATCATGCATCTAAGTACCACTTGCATTGAGTACTGTCACCTGTCATGATCTGTAAAGCGATATCCAAACCATCATCTTTCATCAACACTGCAGATCTAGCTATTTATGCAGCCAGTCGCAACTTTTGCTGCGAGCCATAGGCACATACAAAGAGTCAGATAACGCCACCAGAAGGATGGAGGTATAATATTGGTGATACCTTTGTGGTGATCTATGGTCCTTTTATGCATCAATTATGAAGACAGCCGGACAGTCCGATATGTAGAAGAATCTTTCTCCGGCATACGGTCCATACAAACAAAGACGTGAAGAATCAATAGTATTTCATACTCATGCCATTAAATATAAAGATAGAATCAGGAGTGTTGGATGGAATTTAGAATTCTCTCAATCACATATCGACTCACTGAAACGCAAGACCAAGAGTCTCTCGACTGAAACAAATACCAAGAGTACGACAATGTCCGGCTACGACACATTCATCAACCTAGGCCTCAGCTGTCCGTACGAAGGACTATTCTACATTTGTATCACCGACCCCATTCGTTTCATCGGCTGTTGTAGCATCAATCCTTGCGGCGCCAGAAAGGGCCTCTGTCCTGATCAACATCTCAAGCCAGCGAGCTTCGACAAAGTACACCAGGGAGAGATACCCCCACAAGCTTGTGTCAATGATAATGTTGATGTGGCGTGGTTCACTTGCCCTGGCACATTTCCTCCTTTCGTCGGATGCTGTGCCGTAGATCCATGCTCGCGAGGAAGTTGTCCTAGTAGAGAGCTGCGCGCGGCCAAATTGGGCGACAAGACCAAGGAATTTCTTGGTGGTGGCTCGGCATATATACCAGGGCCCCCTAGCACAAGTTCTGAGCTTGTTGTCTTCGATCCTGTGACCAGTCTAGATGGAGGACCTACTGCTGCGGTTTCGACTATCACCACTGACTTCGTCACATTCTACACGCAACAAACGACTCTCGAAACAACGATCCCCACGTCAAAGCCAGACAGCGGTGATAATAAAGGAGGCCCCGACTCTTCGAAAAACCTTGCAATAGCTCTACCAATAGTCTTGATCCTTCTCCTTCTCCTTATCACATTTCTACTATACCGCTTCCACGACAAGACGCGAGGTCGGATAAACAGATGGCGGGACTCCAGAAAGACAACAAGCTCCAAGAATGACCATGAAACCACCCAAGACAATGATTCACGAGACGGAGGACCCAGTGCCCCTCCAGTACCCAACCAAGAAAGTTCCTCCAGTAATGGGTTAAGACTTCTCCAGGCGGGAAAGGAAGCAGAAGATGTTTTCCATGCCAGACATTACGAGTCAACCTACAAACCCTATACACTTTCGAATACACAAGCGAGTGCTTTGTCAAGAATCAAGGGCACTAGGTAGGTGAATCAGGCAGCAGTGCAATCATGGATGGAGTATGATATTCATGAATGAGGAGGAGAGATGTTAGGATAGACCTGGCTTTGTGTTACCGGATAATGTTACAGGAGATATTTGGGAAGAGTATTTAGACAACTGGAGTTTGTTTTACGACAGAGATGGATTAGCTTGGAGTTTCTTGGATGTTTTGTCATATTGAGGATATCAGATACACAATGCACAGATCAGTAGACAATATCATCTTATAGAGTTTGGAAGGAATCCCATGGTTCACATCGGATGAAGGGATCCCGCAGCCACATGCAGCACAACAATAGGATTGCTATCCGTGGTGTGATCCAGTTGAAAGTGGACCAACAGTGATCGATCCAGCTTTGTACGAGGATCTGATCCGGAAACTGGATAGGCTATCAAAATGAATAGTCAATTCGAGCTGTTCGCCAAACAAAGTGACAAACAACACTCAAGTACAATCAATCGGATAGTTGGCCGCATTCATATCTACTACCGAGGACGCCCGACTTCTTTTGTTAGCTCAGATGACAGATATGGATTCTCTAATGACTATTCTAGACACTATCCTGCATGCCACAGTAGTCAGGCCATGATTGGGAGAGTTGCCGAAAGAGTAATGAAGATCTTGTTGAGTATGCAGAAGTGCCGATAACGTATTGTTATTCTGCTCTATCTTATCCAAGACTCTAAATATCTCCGAAACCAGGTAAAGTTAATGCTACCTATAGATACAATGGCATTATATGTCATCGGTTATCTCTCGATTGTCAAGGTAACCTTCGCATGAGACAACACCAGATGTCCAGACCTGTCTTTGTTACCTCTAAATCAATAAAACTCCGTCTCAGGTATAGTGAAAGCTCTGGCCAGGCCTTCTAGACCCGTCATTCTCGCCTAGACCGCGGAGTTTCCCTTATTACACATGCTAAACAAGGCCATATCCACATACTAAGAGACGCCGTTGTCCGTTGAGGGGTCAGCCATCCATTCTTGAAGGTAGTTGAGGTCTAGACTCGAGTCTCGCTCTCAACACGATGGATAATTATATTTCCACACGGATAGACTATCACCAGGATGCATCAAGAGAAGAAATGGAGCGGTATGATAAGACGTAATCAGTGACCTAAATGATCATCTTCCAGCTTGACATCATAGTGACAGCGTCGAACTTCATCGCCGTATGATCGACAACGCGGGATGTGATTATAGTTGGGTCTGCATAATAGCTCTCCAAGGGGGGATTAAAACACAGTCTATCTTGACCTAGACCACACCAAAAATAGGTTAAAGAGAGACTGTGTTTTTCTTTCCCCCTAACGTGGTCCAGAATGTTATATTGTCATATCAATCTTTGACATCGCATCATGAGACTTGCGCACATGGTCTATCATTTCGATCCAAACGAACATTAACGATGGACACCACATTACGACATCGTGCGTTACGAGGTGATCGACAAACTTTACCAAAGAGACGGAAACATAGCCACATAACGTGGAATGAAAATCGCTGTGTAGCGAGCAGCATACTTCATATCGTAGAATAATAGAATAGCAGCTGCGGAACCTTAATCAATTGCATTAGGAAGCGTTGGCGCGAAAAGCCAAGACAGCGACTGGAATGTGTGCTCATCGGAGTAAACTTCGGGATTGGGATTGGGATTGGTATCAGACGTGGGGACATTGCTATGCGACTTTTGATATCATGCTTGAAAAGTTCGAATTTCGAGAACCACGACTCAGTGATCAAGAGACCTGGACAATAGTGGACGATCAAAGGAACGGTCACTCCGTTTTCTGAAGCCTCGTCGCAAGAGCGGTGACCTACTCAAAGCCGATATTTGTAAAAAAAAAAAATTAAAAAAAAATGGGGAGAAATAAAGGACGGCATCAGTAGTGAATTTCCAGTCGCGTGGCGAATATGAGTTTCGAGCGAACTAGACAAACTATCTCGAGCCCTCGGTGTTCCCAAATACCGATTCCCCCAGCTCCCGAACCCCGTAGTATCCAGGAGAGTGTCAGTGAAAGACTTTTGCGATGGTTTCTCAAATTCTTTGCGTGGCGCCTGGCCAAACGAGGCTGGGAAAGGCACTTCAAATTAGTGTCTTGGTGGATGAACCTGACTATGCCACAACAGCCAGGAACAGGAACAGACCCTGGTCCCTGGCTTAAAGCCGATTAGGAACTGATGGAATTTGCTTGGTTCATTGTTTGCAAGCCGTCCCGTCGCCCAAGAGACATTCTGAGGAGCCACGCACACAATATGACGACGGCGAGGGAGAAACGCGGAAGCTGATGGCCTTAGGGTCTCAGAAGAATTCCGCTTGAGACAAAGAGGGGGGAGATCATCTTAGGTTTCAGTATTTTAACAAAACATTTTGCTCTTTTCAGCCAGATGATCAAACCTTTCCCCGACACTTGACCCCGTTGAAGCAAACAAGACTTCGTTGGCTCTGGTACACCCGATGCCAGGATCCAAAGCAATAGTGTGAGGCTCAGTGAATTTTGTCGATCGTTGGGATCGTGAGGCCAAGATCCCGGGAGCGATCTCTGGAAATGTGGAGGTAATTACAATTGGCTATTGGGAAAAAATCGAGGATGCGGGCTTCTCAGGGTTGCTGAGCTGGGTTTAGTGGGCGACCGACATCATCAGGAATTCCCGTCAGCTCATTACAGCTCATTATACTTCCTTTACCTCGACCAAACTGTGAAGCTATGCTGATTCAAGGACTGTCTCATCAATCCACTAGGACGGGAAAACAAGCCCTGTTTTGCCCTGTTATCCCGCTGCCACCACTTAGCCAATAGTGACATGCATCCTGGTTCAGACTTTGCCGAGCCCTGTTTGGGTCTTGACACCCGCTCCTCCCACTTTTAATGGTCTCGACGAGAGATGCGCCTGTGTATGATTCGATGGAGAACGGCTAAGATACCCCATCCGGTCACACCCAGTCACATTATGACATTAGGTTGGCCCTGCGAAGACGGATGGCGGCGCCTCTACGGGGGTGGCACGCGGAAAGGGTCATGAGTGGCATCGCTTCATCCTGGCGCTGATCTTTCAGGGATTCGTAGCGCGCTGCTAACAACCTGGGTTTTCTGGTCCCGCTGTCACTTTATCTGTGGGCGTTTGGTGCGGTGTGTTATGAAAAATTAAATGCCGTCGAATGTAATGATTTGAGTGTTGTGTAAAGTTATAGTGTAATACTGTATCCGGGGAAAGACTTGGCATGGAAGTTGAGAAGTTAGGTCATGTCTCGGTGCGATTTGCTGGTTTTAGTTCTTGCCGCGTGGAATGGGATTGACTTCGCCCTGGAAACAAACATTCGTGTACTTTTGGTGAATTTTCTGATCCATCATCTTTCAGTGATGATTTAGGCGGGCTTGTCGCGGATGCACAGCGAGGGTTAGTAGCATTGGAGAAGAGAGAAGAGAAGAGAAGAGAAGAGAAGAGTCAAGTTTTTGCAGGAAAGTCGGTGTCGGCGCAAACTGCCTTGAGTTGGGTCTCGCCTTTCCGTCTTTGGAAAGCACACTACGTTGGTCTGACCTGGCTTGCAGTTTCCATCCATCAACGAAAGTTCACACGGATCTGGCCATCCAGCAACTAATTAACAAACAGCAGGAACGGAGATCAAAGTCAAATTTCACTGGCTGCACACCAACGCAGAAGCCTAATAGCAGTTATAGCACCAACTTAGCCAATAAGGTGGATAGATAGTCCACTCCCACGCGGCAAACAACTGTTGTAATTACAATCACACGCCTCTCTCCCTCTAAAGGGTTCCTAAGATTTTCGGATAATTCTGCTGGTTTCTGTTTGCTTTGAGCATTCTCGATTTTCCCTATTCGATAAGAAGCTAACAGGCCCTCGACTTCTCTCCCTTGATCTTGCTTCGCAGGGTCAAATTTCACGATTAAACCATTATCTATACCTCACAATCGCAATGCTATTGTTGGCCAATTAATTCGGGCAATATCAGCTTGCCCTTGTTAATATATGGCGACGCCAAGATACTCATCAACAGTTCAAAACGATCACGTCCCGAGCATCCGATACGTATCCACATATCGTCATAATTATCCGCAATGTCTCCCTGGCTTCAACATGACGAGGCCGTGGGATTTTCACCATGGACAAATTCGGCGGCCTCTGTTCTCGAGCCTCGTCGAGTAAAGCAATTCACCATGGCTGTGCTCACTCCTCAACAGACTCATGCAATACATGTTGCGACTATTGCGGCTGCATCCCTCAGCATCGTTGCAACTATAATAACTTCGTTCTGGTTTTTTCGTATGAGACGAAGTTTTCGTCATGAGTGAGTGCCAGCCGGTTCTTCCTGCAAATCTTGGCCGTCACTGACCAACCACAAGTCTCATTATGTTGCTCATTTACAGCGATATGTTCAAAACATTTTGGCTACTTATTTTCCCCATCGTCGAGCTGATCAAAGGAAGAATCGAAACAAATGAACCGTTCTGTCAAGTGAGCGGATTCTTTCTTGCTCTAAGCATTGAGGCCTCGGACGTCTCCGTTGCTCTCATCTCCGTACATACTGCCTTGTTCATTTTTCGTGGAGATCAGGGCCTATATCCTTTTCGAAAGGTGGCATACACTTTCGCTGCCATTCTCCCCATCATCATGGCTTCGTTTGCTTTCATTGAAAGCCCAGGCTATGTCAACACAGGCCAATTCTGCTATCTTCCATTCAACCCAATGTGGAAAAGACTTGTCCTTACATGGATCCCTCGCTACATGGCCTTTGGCGTCATCCTTGTCCTCTGCATTGGCGTATATATCTACGTTCGTGTGCTAATGAGTCGGTTTGGTTCGGGGACGGAGAGTTCTAAGAATATGTCTTCCAAGATGTCGGGTTTCGAGAGCCTCGAGCCATTACAACAACCGGCTGCTACTGTACCCCCGACTCCCATGATAACATGCCACGGCCTGATTCCTTCTTCCAACACTTCCCGGCGAAATTCTCTTACTCTCCCCGAGGATCGTCCCTCCAGACCCTCTTTTACGACACTTCGCTCCTTCAATCTGGAGATGCCTGGAGCCACAAATCCTAGCAGACTTCACTCAGCGCGGGCAGCGCGTAGAGGCTCGGCTCAAATGTGGATTGCAAACTTCGGCACTGATCTGACATCCCCATCAGAACAAACAGAAATCGATTCACAGGCCTCAGCAGGAACAACTCGGTGTGGCGAGGACGTGACGGCGCCTTCGGCCATCTACACCAAACCTGAGATTCTACATCAAACGCCTGCTCCTGATGTTGCAACGCCGCCGCACCACATCATACAGAACCCGACGGATCCATCCTACTATCCAACTCCAGCAGCAACTTCTCCATCCGGGACACCATCTATGCCGAATTTATTCACAATACTTAGCCGCACACCAAAGAAACCACTCAACACCGGGAACGACCTCATCTTGACTCAGAGCGACATTAATGCGCCCGGAACTGTTAAGTCGCGTGAAAAGATATTACGACAACTCCGTCTACTTTTTATATATCCCATCGTCTACGTGGTCATTTGGATTTTGCCATTCATTGTTCAGCTCACCGGATACGGTAAAGGAGCACCTTACGGCATGAGGCTTGCCAGTATCGTATTCCTTAGTTTTCACGGGCTTGCTGATTCTGTGGTCTTTTCGATCAAAGAGAAGCCCTGGAGACATAGCCAAGCTTTCAAGCGAATGAACCTGCGATTTTGGAAACGAAGACAAGAAGTACCTGATGTGGGTGCCAAGGTCGGGCGCACAAGGGAGGAGATGACCATGGACTCACGATTCGCGAAGAATCGGCGGCAGCAAGAACAGGCTGAGTGGGAAATGAACAGACAGACCGAACAAAGTAATCGTCAGGCAGTCAGGTCGAATTCTGAGTGGTGGGATAGAGACGAATGACCTGGCTTAGTGTACATATAGACAGGATGAAAGTTGAAAAGGCGGAAGCTTGGCGAGACGCGGAGGATGATACCCAGGGTTAAATAACGATACACGATGGCTTGACTTATAGGGGCATTGCGAAACTGCATTGGTAGGCGTTGGATATGGAGGCTGTACTCAAAAGGCTATTTGGAAGCCAATATCATATTTACTTGTTGGCTATTCTCAGTTTTTGTAGCTGGTTGGCACACTTTATGGCCTTGGGTCCTGTTTATTTTGCCGTGGTCTTGTAGATTAGAATTTAGAGAAAAACCTAATCATTTGTTCTTATTCAAGTTTATCATATTGCTTGTTCTAACGCTTTGTGCACCAAAGATCATTCTTATACACCGAGCCACATACAAATTGGACATCTAACATTTCGACCACATGAACACTTACGTACAGCCTTCTCAACCTCTTATGAATACATTGAGACCATCTCGTTATATCTTATCCCTCCCTATAGAACTTAAGGAAAGCCTTGGCGATTGCCACTCCGTCATGAGGGAGGGGCGCGCGCTTCATGGCATCGTTGTACACTTCATCCGTGAAGATACCAACTGTGTGGCGGTTGAAGATAACTTCAGAAATAATCTCCTCTGTGAATTCTGGGTGTCCTTGTACAGTAATGTATTTGCTGGGTGAGTAGAAGCCCTGAACTTGGCAGATGTCGTTAGAGCCTAGAGGAATGGACTTCTCGGGAAACTTGTCGACGATGTCGCGATGCATTTGATGGATACGCTGTGTAACTTGTGTTAGTGAAACAGTCACACCGTAGCGGCGCAACATATGTCTTACCATCTTGTCCAACCCAAAGATCTCCTTGCCCTTTTCTGTCAAATCAACTTCTGTGACCGCAACCTCCCACCCCTTGTTGCTCCTACCCAGCTGGGCGCCCTCAGCACGCCCGATGATCTGATGTCCAAAGCACACGCCCACTACACGGACGCGGTTCGACTCGATGGCCTTCTTTGTGTATTCGACGAGCTTGAGGATCCAGGGATCATTGTCAAAAGCCGTGTGCCGCGAACCAGTAATCAGAATCGCATCTATATCGTCGAGGGAAGGATACGAATGTAGTTCGTTGACGACGTCGTAGCCCTTGATAGAAACAAGCTCCTCGAGCTTCTGGGGCTTCGCTGCGGCTTCGAGGAGCGCGGTGAAGACACCCGTGTAGCCGCCGAAGCGATCGCGGGTTTGCGGCTGAGGCGTATCGGCTTCGAGGATTGCGAGACGAAGAGGAGACATTTTGGGCGATTGGTGGTTTGCGAGGAAAATAAAGGCGGTAAAAGAAGATTACAGGATCAGGTACATTAATATACCTCCTTGCGAAAACGGCCGGGGCGCATCTGCAAGACCCCTCCGTCTGGAGGATGGACCCTGCTCGTGTAACGGCGGGACCGATAGCGGGGTGGAGCGATGTGCAGGCAGAAACACGAATATGTCATTGTTCTGTCTTGAAATGGTAGGCGGTGAGGAAAGCCGTGGATAACAGACTTGTTGGTACTTTGTGATTACTCCAGACAATCCCTCAATTCTGGATGAGGAACGAGGTATGGTTCTTGTCAAGCTTTTAGACGAAAGGAAACGATTAAAAGCCGGCATGTCCAAGAACGGGGAATAGAACAAATGGTATGCTGGGCTGGGAACGTAAAGACCCTGGTAGCTGAGCACTCGCTTCATGCGAATATCACTCGCAGATGCAACCATTTCGACAGACAAACATTGATGGCGAAGGGTGATCAACTACCAGTTCTATCAAACAAAACATACCTCATCAGCCTATAATGCCAATGCTATAACTTTCCGTGCTGACAAGGCTGATCTGTCTATGGTGCCAGCACCCACCAACATCACAAAAGATGGGGCGAGCTTATCGAGTGACAGTTTTGTGGCTGGTATTCCCTGCAAAATTGTCTTGGTGACGTCTGAACCATTAAACTCAACTGACACCCTACATAGAAACACATGCAGGCACTCTATCATAAGTTTTGCTTTTTTTCGGCGATTATTTCTCTAATTTAGACATTTCTGTTTTGTTTCATTCTTCGAGTCTTGCAACTTCGATTATACATTTCAAAATGGCTTCTAGACTGTCTTTGGCCAGCTTTCTGGCCAAGGCCAAGGCTGCTTTGACAGCTCCAGCTGCGCAACGCAAGACACCTCTTACATTTGTTGTAGGAAATGAATCAGCTGGTAGGTGAACTACACTCTTAGTTGATGTTAACTTCAGCTAACAGAAACAGACCTCGATTCCCTTTGCTCAGCTCTCGTTTATGCCTACATGCGCACTCATGCCCCTCCCCATACCCTACACATTCCCCTCTCGAATCTGCCCCGCGATGACCTCGCTCTGCGTACTGAGATGTCAGCTGTCTTGAAACACGCCGGACTTAGTCTCAAAGATCTCCTAACTCTATCTGAACTTCCAGATCTGAAGCCGGAGGAAACAAGCTGGTTGTTGGTGGACCATAACTCGCTCACGGGCCCGCTTAAGAAGTTTTCCAACCAAGTCACTGGCTGCGTGGATCACCACGCTGACGAGAATGTCATCGGAAAAGATGCCAACCCGAGAGTTGTCGAACCCTCTGGAAGCTGCATGAGTTTGGTTGTGGACGAGACACGCAAGACCTGGGAGGAGATCTCTGACCAGGAGGCTGAAGGCAGTGACGCAGCTAGTGAGAATGAGAAGCTCATCAAGCTCGCCATTGCTCCTATCATCTCCGACACGATAAATCTCACAGCCAAGTCTAAAGTCCGCGAGCAAGATCTGAAAGCAATCTCATTCCTCGAAGAGCGAGTCCAGGACAAATCTTTCAGCCGTACATCCTACTTTGATGAAATCTCCGCTGTTAAGGAGGACATTTCCGACCTGAGCTTCCGCGATATCTTCCGCAAGGATTACAAAGAATGGGATGGTTCTGGTCTCAAGCTTGGTATCAGCTGCGTCGTGCAAGACTTCGATTACCTCTTCGCCAAGGCCGGCGCTGCAGAGCCTCTTGTTAGTGCGTTCGAGGAATGGGCCAAGGAGCGCAACCTTGATGTGGCGAGTATCATGACAACGTCGCATCCCAACGGGGAGTTCCAGCGACACTTGCTCGTGTGGGGTATCACCGAGGGAGGTCGTGAGGCGGCAGATAGGTTTGTGAAGGCGGGTGACCAGTTGCAGTTAGAGACATGGAGGGGAGGAGAGTTGGATGACCACGAGCACAAGAGATTTGCGTGGAGACAGAAGGATCTTGCATCTAGCAGAAAGCAGGTTGCGCCGTTGTTGAGGGAGGCGCTGAAAAAGAGTTGACTGCAAGAGCCGAACAGTTCCAAGATATGATATTGGTTGAGGTGTGGTCATGATAGAGAATAAGTTATGTCAAGAGCAGGAGAGCATTTTAAAAGGACATTCGCCGCTGAGATCCATAATATGTGTAAGTCAAGAAGTATTGTTACATATGCTATATTTTACATAGATATCTCATCCGCTAGAATTACTTATGCGGGTATTTCTCCCTAGTCGACAACTGGCTTCTTGGCTATCGCAGCGACTTCCTCATCCAGACTTTTCCTTGCAAGCTGACCGATACACTCAATATGACGGGCCTCAACGTCTCTGAGTAATAAAACATATTCTCTGATCGCCAATCTCCGCTTAGCGTAATACTTGAGATGTTCAAGTTCCTCTTCGCGTGTTCGTAGATAGTACGGAGCTGCTGGGTCTGCGACGACGATGCATTCTTTGAGTGCGTGGTAGACATCGCCTATCAAGCTGATGTGCTCAGGTTCATTCACCATGTCGTTGTAGACCCAGCGCACATTCTCAATGCACATGATTTGTTTCTTGGTACGCGCCAGGGCAGTGTAAGCACATGTGTAGACTTCCGCACTCCTTGCCATTTTGAACAAAGGAGGCCTGCGGAATGCGTTCCAGAAACGGGTCCAGTCTTTTCGTGATTCGTAGGCTTTCATCAAACGGACAGTTCCTTCGTTGCTGAATTGGCAATCTTTCTGCCGCATAAGCATCTCAAGATTTTCCTGGGCTCGCTTGAGTTGCGGCTCATTATAAGATGGCGAGAGCACAGCTCCTTCGATAAGCGTAAGGAACATCTCGTCGTTCCAGATCTCCATGCCTCGCTCCTCCGCTGTCCAAAGAACCTGATCAACAAAAGTAAGTCGCTCCATAGCGGCGCCTTCAGCTGCAGGAGCTGTCAGAGCCCCTTTGAGAAACTGATGTAACTGTTCTTGAGTGAGAGGCATCCCAATAAGCTGGATATCCTCAAAACGCTTGCGCAAGCGGTCCAGTCCCGTCAGAGACTCGTTGGGCTCACCGAAAGGAGCACCGTCTCCTTTTCCAATTAAATCAGCATTGGGACTGATGGTCTGGGGTTGCGTGAGGTTTTGCACCAGCCGCCGGGCACTTGTAGTATAAGCACGTTTCTGTTTGGAGGCCTTTGCCAACGCCTGCCATTGTAAAGCAGATTCTGATCTAGGCAGTTGGACTTTTGAGGCAAGCAGTTGCTCCAACTCTTCGGGGCTAGCAACCTTCTCGCCACGAGCTTGCTTGTTCTCTCTTATGCTCTTCTTCAAAATGGTCTGCCAGAGACTCTCCAGATCAAGCTCCGCTCGCCGAGACTCTGTCATACACTGAATAACTACTGTGGTTCCATTTTGCGGGGCGCCGAAGCCAGAGAAGCGGCCGCTGTCATCGACTTTGGCCGCTTCATCAACATTGTCGCCACTGGAAGAAAAGTTGACACAGACCCATCCAGTCGAGATACCATTGTCGCCACCGGGGATGATGGCTGTGTTGGTGCCCATCAACTTGGCCTTCTTCCGAAGCCGGCGTAGTTTCGTTCGCAGTTCACCAGGTCCGATCAATCCATCCGCCCGTGCAGAAATACTGTGGTGCTTTTTCAACCATCGAACAAATCGACCGGAGGATATGTGAAGATGTCGTTCGCTGCGGGCAGTCGCAAAGAGCATGATCAGATTGGGACCAAGAGCAGCAGGAGGGTCTAGGTCGCGCAAATCCATGAGAGAGATATCGTCCAAGCCCATATCCTCGAAAACGTATTTCACCATCGGTTCGAGAACTTCTGGTGCACCCTCGGGTATTTTTGGCAATTCAACTGCATGTTGGTTTTCAGGGTGTCGCGGAGGCTCAACTTCGAGGAACCAGGGAACGTCATCAGCTTCGGCGGATTCAAGGGCCGTGTCGATAGAATCGCTGGAAGGAATTGCAGCAGAAGGCTCTTTTTCGGTTATTGTGTCGTTTATTTTAGCATCGGAAAAGAACCTCGTCGCTAAGCTAGGTAGCTGTCTGGAAGTAGTTTGTGGTAGACTGCGAAAAGAGCTTGTTGATGGCTTAGAAACAACGGCACGAATGATGGCTGATTGACAGCATCGGCAACTCAATGCCGCAGTTACAGGGCGACGCAGCATTTTGAAAGAGTCGTCTCGAGGAACACAAGACAAAAACCAGAACTCAAAGAATTAAAACAAGCGTTAAGCGTCATGGTTGGACTTAGGCCAGCCCGGTCGTGAAGTGGAGAAGAGGACTACGCCTCAGGTACCATAAGAAATGGTGACTCTAGACTGGGTGACAGAAAAGCTCGAGCAGTTTTAGCATAGAATTCGGCGCCCTTTATCTCATTTTTATTTATCCTTAGCGACACCCACCTGCTACGGTAGCTTGCAATCGGCCGAGGTGGACTTCGATAAAATCAGCGCCACAGAAGTACCGATAGAATGATCTGACCACTACCGGGAGATACCTTATAGCAGATAGCTAGAAAAAGGCTTACCAAAACTTGATGGATAGAGGATTTTACTCCATTGATCATCACTTAGCACGAAAAGTCTTGATCAGGCTTCCGTTATCGCCTCAATTTCTACGGTACCTACCTTATACATGTCCGGGTTTTACTGATCCACTTACGGCGCATCCATCGTTCTCGAACCTTAAGTGGAGAAGAGAAAAGTCCCTTGTTTTCTATTTGCCACAGCATCTTTCCACACGTGACCATCTTTTTAGTCTCCAGTACCATCCTATACAACCCACCTCTTGATGATGAAAAATTTGGAGAGTTAGACTCCTACCTCTGTCGTCACATCACAATGTTCGTTCGACAGGCACGGAGGAGTATCGCCCTTCAGGGTGCTGCTCTACGATCAATCACAGGTCGACGATGTGTTTTTACCCAACAGTTCCAGCTTCGCAAACGCAGAGGCTCAGAGTCCGGCGCTGGCCTGTCCCATGGTAGCAGGAATCTCGCTACAGCCGTCGACGACTACCAATTCGGCAATACATACGAGGCCCTTCAGAACCAGCTTGCTAGCTCGGGCCTACAGCCTTTCCAGGCTCCCGCACCATCATATAGCGAACTTCGTTCCCTCGACCCAACGACGTCTTTACTGACAGTCCCGGAACCGTCAGCGCCTCGACACTTTGGAAAAATCAACAACAAGGGTGTGCCTGGTGAAGTTGAAGAGATGATTCCTGTCTTCGATGCTTGCGTTCGTGTAGGGAAGCTTGAGCGAGCAGAATTGGTCTTGAAGCGTCTTAATGCCATCGGTGTGATTCCCGGCGAAGAGATGATCATCCTGCACAACAAATATCTCCGGGCGACCCTCGATCAAGTACGAATGAGCCCCGACCGAAAGCAAGCCGAAAAGCTACACAGATGGTACGAACTACAAATACGAAACCAAGATATCCCACAGACAGCGGAGACAATCGCATGCATGCTCAAGGCTTCGCTGCTTTCTGAGCGTGGAACTCGATTGGAACGCCTAGTCAGCCGATATATGAGCATGGCTCCTGGAGAAGCTGGCTTGCGAGTCCTGAGCATGGCGGATATCCTCAGTGATCAAGATCTTGGCGTCATCACCGAGATCTGCCCTACTTATAGCTTCGCACCCGAATCTGAGGATGCTAGCTACGTGACTTTGGCAGATGAGGAGGAGCATATGGATATGGAGGCAGGATTCGCCGAGGATGTGGCAGCAAACGAGCAGTATCCTGACCTTCGTCCCACACCTCAACGTGGAGAAAGTCTGAATGCTTTAAGGAAGAACCTCAACCTGATGTCTGAGCTTCAAAACGTCGATATTTCCAAACTCCCCCCTAGTGAGCAGCTCGAATTTCAGACACGACTAGAAAGAGACTCGATAGATGTGGCCATCGAAAAGTGGAGGCAGGCAAAGAAAAATCTGGACAGGATGGGCATCAACACGGCGTTGAACGCCAAGGCCGAGGATAATAGTCTTACCGATTGCATGACCAGGTGGCTTGGAGCCATGGAAACCCGTTTGAAAGAGGAGATTCTCAAGGTCGAGGAATCAGAGATGAGAGAAACAAAGTCCGAGGAAGATCTAGAGCGCTGTATCTACGGCCCGATTCTCCGACTCGGAGACCCTACTCGATTGGCTGCGGTGACTATCCTCACCATCCTCAACACTAGTGCATTGCAGGGTGTGGACAAGGGTGTGATCATCCAGCGTCTACTCAACGATGTAGCTCGAGTAGCTCAAGAGGATATTCATACTCAACTTCGCGAAAAGGCCGCCCGAGAACACCGTCGTCTCCGCAAGGTCAAGTTTACTGGAACCCAGGAAGAGGCTCAGGAACCCGAAGGAAAGATTATTGCCGACGCTCAAGAATCTGCCGGCGTCAAGGATCCTGCCTTGGGAGCATGGTCTGTCCAAGTCAGGGCCCGTGTCGGATCAATTCTCATAAAGACCTTGATCGAAACCGCCAAGGTCAATGTTGTTAAGCAACACCCAATTTCGAAGGAGCGAATCAGCCAACTTCAGCCTGCCTTCTCCCACATGCAGGCTCCTAGGAAAGGAAAGAAGGTTGGGGTGTTGCTGATCAACGCGGATCTTGTCGAGCGCCTGAAGCGTGAACCGATGGGCGACTTTATAGCGAAGCACCTTCCTATGGTTTCTCAGCCGCTCCCCTGGAAAAACAACAACGAAGGTGGCTTCTTAGCGAGCAAAGCCACCTTGATTCGTGTCAAGTCAGGAGACGTTGAGCAAAAACTGTACACCAAAGCGGCTATCAAGCGTGGTGATATGGACCAGGTCTTCAAGGGATTGGATGTGTTGGGAAGAACCCCGTGGAGGATCAATAACCAAGTCCTAGATGTCATGGTGGAGGCTTGGAACAGTGGTGATGCAATTGCCAACATGCCGACGCTCACTCCGGATCTCACTGTTCCAGATGAACCTACAACTTCCGACCCTTTGATTCGTCGGGCCTGGATTCGCTCAGTCAAGGCAGTTGAGAACGAGCGTTCTGCCCTCCATTCTCAACGATGTTACATGAACTTGCAACTCGAGATTGCACGTGCGTTCCGCAAGCAGGTTATTTACTTCCCCCACAACATGGATTATCGCGGCCGTGCTTATCCCCTCCCGACATACCTGAATCATATGGGTGCTGACCATACCCGTGCTCTTCTGAAGTTTGCCGATGGCAAGCAACTGGGCGAGAAGGGTTTGAAATGGCTCAAGATTCACATGGCCAATTTGTACGGTTTTGACAAGGCCTCCTTCGACGAGCGGGAGGCATTTACTACTGAGAATCTTCCCAACATCATCGAAAGTGCCGAGAACCCTCTGGGTGGTAGCCGGTGGTGGTTGAAGGCTGAAGATGCTTGGCAATGTTTAGCTGCTTGTTTTGAGTTGAAGGCTGCTTACGAGCTGGAAGATCCTACCCAATATGTCTCCAACCTACCTGTACATCAGGATGGTACCTGCAATGGTCTTCAGCATTATGCTGCCCTAGGTGGAGATACTTGGGGTGCTCAACAAGTCAACCTCATGCCAGGCAGCCGCCCAGCTGATGTGTACACAGCTGTTGCGGACCTTGTCAAGCAGTCAATTGCTAAGGATGCAGAGAACGGAATTGAGCTCGGTAAGAATTGCTTGGGCAAGATTACTCGAAAAGTTGTGAAGCAAACGGTTATGACCAACGTTTACGGTGTGACCTTCTCTGGTGCCAAACACCAAGTGTGCAAACAGCTAGACGCCCTCTACCCCAATATGTTCAAGGAAACCGGAATCCCCAACCTGGTCACTGCCACATACATTGCAAAGCACATCTTTGGCGCGCTTGGTACCATGTTCCGTGGTGCACACGATATTCAGTTCTGGCTGGGTAAGATCGGCGCACGAGTCTGCAAGGCTCTGACTCCAGCCCAACTCGATCAATTGGCGGATGAGATGGAGAAGGCTGATGCCTCGGCACCGCGTTTGACCAAGGACAAACTCTTGGATGAATTGACTCAGCAGTTCCGATCAACTGTTGTGTGGACTACACCTCTTCGAATGCCCGTCGTGCAGCCCTACCGAAAGTCTGTGACTCGGGAGATCCGCACTTGTCTGCAAGCTATAAGCTACCCCACTCAGGGTCAGACCGAGCCGGTTGACCGCAGAAAGCAACTCCAAGGATTCCCACCTAACTTTATCCATTCGCTTGATGCCAGCCATATGCTTCTGTCGGCACTAAAATGCGACGAGCTTGGTCTTAAGTTTGCTGCTGTTCACGACTCTTTCTGGACTCATGCCGCTGACGTTGACGTCATGAACGGGGTTCTGCGGGATGCTTTCATCAGAATTCATGAGGAGGATGTCGTTGGTCGGTTGGCTGCCGAGTTCGAGGCCCGATACAGAGGCTCAGTGTATCTGACCAACATCCCCACCGACAGCCCTGCTGGACAGAAAATTAAGGAATTCCGCAAGGAGAGCAAGCTGAACCTCAAAGAAGAACTCTTGTTAGAACACAAGCGCAGCACTCTCTTGCGCTCAGGCAACCCGTGGGACGTGGAGGCAGCAGGCAAAATTGTGACTCCTGCCTCGATCTATGAAGAGATGGCAGGTTCGGAGGAAGATCCCGAGATCAAGAAAGAAGCCGAGAGCGTTGGCAGTCTGGGAGAAATTCCTGCAGCAGAAGCCAGCCTTGATACAGCGGTTCGCGAAGCGATAGACGAAATGGATCCAGAGGGCAATGACTCCGCAGCAGCTGAGCTTGGCGCGAGACTGATGAACCGCCTGAAGCACACCAGCTTCGAGGCCAGTGTCATCCAGCCCAAGAGGCAACAAAAAGCCATTCACAAGAAGATTACCCCTCTCTGGGTCCCATTGACCCTACCCGCTCTACCCAAAAAGGTAAGCTAAACATCAGCACATCCTCTGGTATTTGACTTTTGCTAACAGTGATTCTGCAGGGTGACTTCGACGTGGCCCAACTACGCGACAGTCAATACTTCTTCTCCTGACTAGAGAAATGGCCAAAATAATAATGTATTACTATGGATGAAGGGCATCAGCGAGCGAGGCGGTGGGGTGTTTTGGGCGTTGCATTTATATCCGGCGTTGATAGAAGCGGAGTTTTGAATCGTAACCCTGGGGAGGTCGTCATTTATTTTCCATGACGAGCTGCAGGAGTTAATTTACCAAAGATTTTACGGGCTTGTGTGAGATTAAGACGCAAGCTTGTCGCAATCGAAAAAAGTATTTGGAAAGAAGAGTGGCGGTTGGATTCCACTATGTATACCATGAGATGATATAGATATATGTACATTGCTGTCGAAGACTTGGATGAACTGATGTTAAAATATGAATTCAAAACAAGACACTTCAACAGTTTGCTTAAACGTGATAAAATATTTATTGATTGTCTCCGCCGTTCGAGTTCTACGATGTCTATTGATTTGTCAAAGCGACCTATAGGAAATAGGAACATGAATTTTACTCAAGAGTTGAGACCATGGATAAGGATATCACTTGGTTATATTGGTGTATAAGAGCCGTCACACTGTGACCTGAGACATAGAAACCATTGATGAACGATGAACACTATTGCGAATTTTCACTTTTTGTTTATCTACACTAAGATGTATACAACCCGATTTGTAATTTATCGCACAACAGCATCCTTGAGGCTAGGAACAGTGCAAACACCACCACTCTCTGTGACAAGACGGCCACTTCCAGTCTTGCCCAACTGCTCAACAGCACCAGCGTCAAAGGCAACCTCGAGGCCGTTGGTGGTAGTGAAACCAGGCTGGAAGGTCTCCCAGATCTTCTTCTTGGGGTTAAGAACTCCCTCGGGGCTGCCCTCCCAGCCCTCGAACCACACACGGTCGCCGGCCTTGGCTCCCTCGGGAGGAGTGACGAGCTCGACGGGGCCCTTGTGGTCGTCAACTTCTCCCTCCTTGATCTTGGGGGAGGCGGCAAGGACCATGGCGCAGGACTTAATGCCACGCATCTTGACAGGCTTGAGGTTGCACACGACGACAACCTTGCGACCCTGCATAGACTCGAGGGGAACCAGACCGTTAAGGCCGGAGCAGACGGTTCGGCAAATCTGGCCCTCGTACTCAACGTAGTCCTCGTTACCGGGCTTGTCACCGACGGCAATGGTGGAAACGAACAAGGAGTCAGCGTCGGGGTGGTTGATGGCCTTGAGGATGTGGCCAACACGGAGGTCGATCAAGGCAGGGGACAGAGGAGCAGCAGGAGCGGGGGCGGCCTTTTGCTTGGGAGCCTTCTCCTTCTTCTCTTTCTTGGGCTTATCGGTAGCGACTTTCTCCTTGGCGGTCTCAACAACCTCCTTGACCTTCTCCTTGGTACGGTCGACGAGAGAAGCCTCACCACCGGCGCCGGCGGCAGCGGCAGCAGCCTTCTTCTTCTTCTCCTTCTCGGCCTTAGCGTCGACGGGAGGCTTCACGTAGAGGACGTTGTCGCGGTCGACCTGAACCTTGTTCTCGTCCTTAACGTCGAGACCGAAGAGAGGGGAGTTCTGAACAAAGTCGACGTGGCGGACGATGTGAGGGTGACCCTTCTCGCCAGTGCGCTCCTCAGGGGACCACTTGGCGACGACGGGAGCGAGGGTCTCGTAGATAGCGACATCGGCCTTGGAAGGCTTGCTGCCGAGGAGAGTGGAACGGCTGGAGAGGTGGTTGTTGAGAGTCTCGAGGATGGAAGACTTGTCCTCGGGGGACTTGAGACGCTCAGAGGTGGTGAGCCATTGCTGGATCTCAGCCTCCTCGGTGGGGGTGTAAGTCTGAGAAGCGAATGAGGCCATTCTGAAGATTGTAAGAGGCCGAAAGGATAAAGGTGAGATGCTCCGAGAGGCCTGGCGAAGAACGCGGAGGGATAACAGGGTGGCTGTGAGAAGAGATGAAGCTCGTGTAGCTTCACTCGGGGACTGATTCTGTTATCGTGATGTTGGTGAGTCGAGTCAAGTCGAGTCTGTCGATTTTCTTTTCGTGGGGTGGAGGGGTAAATGGCGGGGGTGCTCGAGGCGTTAACTTACAGTGGCTGGCTGGTAGTGGAATGTGGCTGTAAAAATCATCAACGCGCTAACCCGTGACATCGCCCCTTTCTCGCGTCCAGGAGTTGCAGCTTTACGCGGTACGCCCTTTTTATTTCAATTCACGATGTCATTGACATTGTTGACGATACCACATAATTTGGTTATATATCATTGTTTGAACTTCGCTCATTATTAATTGCCTAATCGCGTTTGCTCTCTCCTCTAAAGCTAGCACAATTTCAAGTAACCCCTTGAAGCCATTCCGCTCTTTTCTTTTTTTCCTCCCCCGATTTGAGGCGAATCAACTACATCATCCTTCTCACTAGCGGATCGCCGCCATCGCAACCAAGCCTTGGGTTGTTTTCAGCCCCTGACGTTACTTTCCTTTCCGCTTCTTCACTCGTTTCTTTTAGTCGCTCATTTTACTACAACATATAATTACGACTGTAATAATGGCGACACCAAAGTCACCTAGTGACTCGGGCTCAGGCGGCTCAAATTCGAGATTGCCTACAAGTGTGCCCTCCTCACCCCCTTCGGAGTCTCGAGATGATCTCGAAGGAGCTGATGATGCTCTCGTGAAAGAGGAGGAAGACGCCCGTGCCGAAAACGAAAGGGCTGAGGAGAAGCGTCGCCAGGCTCTTCTGAAGAAGAAGAAGAAAAACAAGAAGGCTGAGACTAAATCTGAGCGTGAGGCCAAGGCTAGAGAGCTTGACGATCTACTCGCAAAGTCTGCGGCCTTCTCAGATATTCTCACCAAAAAGACCCAGGTGCTGGGCCGTGTCGGTAGCAGCCTCGATGGCAAGACTCTCGGTGAACATAACCTTGCAATGGCTAAGCAGCCAAAATGCATGATTAACGGCACCATGCGAGACTATCAGCTTGAAGGACTGACCTGGATGTATGAGATTTGCTCTCAGGGTATGTCCGGTATTTTGGCAGATGAGATGGGTCTCGGTAAGTCTGAATCTCACAACAGAAGTGTTCAGCAATGATTGACTTGTCTAGGCAAAACTGTGCAAACCATTTCTTTGATCGCGCTTCTCCGAGAGCAAGAGAACTATCTTGGTCCTCACTTGATTGTCGCGCCTCTCAGTACTCTGTCCAACTGGATGGATGAGTTCGCAAAGTGGACTCCTTCGATCCCAGTGGTCATGTATCACGGCAACAAGGATGACCGTGAAAGGATCTTCAGAACTGACATGATGAAGCATCTCAAGGGGGGTCGTCCTACCACCAAGTTCCCAGTCGTTTGCACTTCCTATGAAATGGTTCTCCGCGATCAGCACAACCTTTCCAAAATCAACTGGGAATTCATCATCATTGTGAGTCTCGCCCTTCTCGCTTCACATTATTTGACACTGACATGCTGGCACAGGACGAAGGTCACCGCATGAAAAATGCCGACGCCAAATTGTTTCAGCAGCTTCGCCAGTTCCATTCAGCTACTCGTCTGCTCATCACAGGAACCCCACTTCAAAACAATTTGAAGGAGCTTTGGTCTCTACTTCATTTTCTCCTCCCGAACATCTTCACAGACTGGGAGGCATTTGAGTCGTGGTTCGACTTCTCGGATCTAGAGGATGAGCAAGGAACTGAGGAGTTTCTCGCCGATCAGAAAAAGCAAGAACTGGTCAAGAAGATTCATCTCATCTTGCAGCCTATGTTGCTTCGCCGCATCAAGCAAGATGTAGCGTCTTACCTCCCCAAAAAGAGAGAATACGTGCTCTTTGCTCCCATGACAAAGGATCAGACCGATCTTTATAACGTTCTCACAGACAAAAAGGTGGACACGCGACAATATCTCGAGAACAAAGTGATTGAGAAAATCAACGCTACCGCGTCAACGACTCCTAGTGGGAAGTCATCTCGAGCGAGCAGCGTCGCGGCACCTAAGACTATGTCGCTACCTGTGCGTGAGTCTTCGCGTAAGAAGCAGACCGAGCCAGCGGAGGCCTCTGGTAATGCATTTTCGGTAATGATGGCGAAGCGTGGTCGAGGAAGACCACCAAAAAATGCCAAGCTCGCTACACCAGTAGCGACACCAACGAGGTCTGGAAGTAAACGAAAGGGCCATCCCACCTCTCTGGAGCCAGAACCCAAGAGCACCAAATCGAGTCGTCAATCGACGCCTGTGAGTCTGCGCGGTAGACCTCGCAAAACACGCACCTACAAGGATGCTGGGTCGGATGAAGAGAAACTTTCCGATGATGAGTTTGAGGCGAAGCTAGCTAACGAGATGGAGTCTGACGATGAAGATAAGGACGACAAGGCGTCCATGACACCCGAGGAACGCAAGCGTGCCGAGACTCTCGAGCTCGCAAGTAAGTCTTTCTTCCAACACATCTACATATTATGTGCTAACACATTATAGAGAAGCAAATCGCCCACAAGAAACTGGGCAACCCTCTAGCTCAACTGCGCCTTGTGTGCAACTCGCCACACAATTTCTACAATCCTTGGAACGCTTCCACCGACCTCCCTGTCGATGACTCCATTGTCACTGTTTCGGGAAAGATGCTTCTCCTGGATCGATTACTCCCGCGCCTGTTTGAAGACGATCACAAAGTCCTCATTTTCTCACAGTTCACGACGCAGCTCGACATCCTTGAGGATTATTGTGAACTTCGTGGCTGGAAGGTCTGCCGAATTGACGGCTCTGTCGCACAAGAGAGTCGTCGTACTCAGATCGCTGATTTCAACAATGATCCCGAGTATAAAATCTTCCTTCTCTCTACCCGCGCAGGTGGTCAAGGAATCAATCTTGCATCTGCCGACACAGTTATTTTGTTTGATTCGGACTTTAACCCCCAACAAGATCTCCAAGCTCAAGATCGATGTCACAGAATCGGCCAGACCCGCCCCGTCGTCGTTTTCCGCCTTGCAACCAAGGACACGGTTGAGGAAGCGCTGCTAAACTCAGCAGACGCCAAGCGACGTCTGGAGAAGCTCGTCATCAAAAAGGGAAACTTCAAGTCAATTGGTCAAAAGATGGATCCCAACGAGGAGCTTGACCAAGAATCTCTTCGTGCCCTGCTACTCAAAGATGGCCAGGTTTACAAGGTCTCTGGAGGTGGAGAGATCCTTAGTGACTCCGACCTCGACGTGCTGTGCGACAGAAGCGAAGCAGCGTACGAAAAGGCAGCAAGCGGCCAAGGTGACGCTGATGCTTTCCGCGTTGTTGAAACAGGCGCCGACTCTATCAAGATGGCTCGCAAAGACTGAGTTATAGACTGCTGTTTTACTATATTTGCTTTGACGACACGTATGATTTGAAACTATATGTGGACGAATCTCTATCGTGCCTTAGGAGGGCGTTTCTTTGCAAGCACATTCTGGTTGTCATGCGTATGTTGGAACGGAGTTGGAGGTTCTATTTATCTGCGAGAAGGATATCCGTGGACAATTGCTATATATGGATCTGTTTATATCACCCTTGCTAAATTAGTTGTAATATTGATCGACGTCTGAGATAGTTCTGTGCAATTAATATCTTACTAAAGGAAATCTGATGTACCAGTATGATACTGATCTAAATGTGCCTGACATGGTTCCAAAGTACAACTATTACAAGTCGATATAAGATCATCAATGTATGCGAATGGACGACCAAACTTGAGCAAGTCTGACACATACAAAAGGCGTGATATAGTTCATGAAGCAGGTGATTAAAAAAAACAGTATCATTTCATCACAAGCTATAATAGGTATCTAATATAAGAAGTATACTCCTGGCGCCTTTTCCCAATCTTCCAAGGATGATATCTTGGATTCAGGGTCGTTAGTTAACCTCCTCCACGAATCCAATCTGTCTCCTGGCATCTCCCCCTGGAGCATTCCCGATGCGCTTGGCCAATCTTTCCTGTGTTTCCACCAACTTCTTTTGCGCCTCGAGTCTCCTCTTGATCCTCTCGTCCGCCCCTCTCTCGATACGGTCGAGCTCCTCCCTTTCGCTGATGCGCAGACTGCTGAGAGCTTGGGCGTTGCCAGCACGTTCAGAGTTTACTGTAGATTCCCACTGAAGCATTTTCTGCTGCCTCGTCTCTTCAGCTGTCAGCTCAGCTGCAGCGACCGCTTTTGTACGTTCCAGGCTCGATTGTGTCAACTTATGTTGCTCTGTGAGTCGTCTCTTGAGAGCAGCGTTGAAAAGAGACTCTTCCAGATCCGCCTTTTGTCGTGTTGCGTTGATATCCTCGGTGAGCAGTCTACGACGACGGGCGTCTTCTATTTCTGCCTTGTCGTTCCATATTTCCCTTTCCACACCAGCCACTTCCTTTGCCCGGGCGAGTGCAATGGCGTGATCTTCGGTCTCCAGTGCCAATCGTCTCAATCTAGCCTTCCTTTCGCGCTCTTGGACTAGGATATCGTTGGGTAGACCGACAGCATCATCAGGCTGATCCCCAGAGTTGGCGTAGTATACATCTACTGCTCGGTTGGCTCGAAGGAGGCTGAGCAGCTGATCACGAGTGTCGGATTCGGGCAGCACCTTGCTGACGTACATTGTAGGAGAATAGGTAAACTCTCCATCTGTGTAGTGGTTGAAGGGCTTGTTGATCTCCTTCCACATAGCTACTTTCAAGAAACTACGAGTAGTAGCGAGAGGGTCGGAAGACTCAAAGCAAAGCAACAACAAGGATTTTCCGTGCGATTGCAGGGTTATGTCTGATCCAGCGTCAATTAGGAAGGACATTACCCTCTGCATCAGCTTTTCCCCGTCTGCAGTAAGTTTTCCTGAACTCGAAGCGTGGCGGCAGACCTCACCCAAGGCAGATCTGCCGTCGTGCAGTGGACTGGGAAAGTCGGGGTGATGACCGTGATCGACAAGAACTGTCACTGCTGCAAGGTTGAGTTCCCTGGCGGCGTTGTGCAGTGATCCGTCGTCTTTAGACTGGTCGATGGCAAGTAGATTTCCCATCATACGAGTCGAGAGATCTCCTCCAATATCGGTTGCCATTGCTAGCGGTGTGCGACCCATGGCGTCGGTGATATCGACATTAGCTCCTTCAATAAGTAGTTCCTTCACTATATCCGCTCTTCTAGCTTGGATAGCCAGCATAAGTGGTGTAGATCGGCTGATTGCTGTTTCAAAATTGACGTTGGCTATGACTGTGAGCGACAATCTCACAATGAATAACGATGAGAAACTTACCACCTCGTTCGATCAACATCTTAATTAGTGCTGAGCTGACTTTCTTCTGTGGCTGAGCAATTGCCCAAATCAAAACTGTGACTTCTTCAGGATCCACGCCGTCGTGAATACGATACGTTGTGGTCTGATCGTAATAGAAACCAGCATCCAGTAACGTCTGCAACAACTCTACTGAGCGTGGGTACTGTGAGACTGCCTTGATCAGGATAGGATCAGACCCTGCGCCGCGCGTCATTACATCGAGTCCGGCTTCGCCATCGCGATAACCCGAAAAGAGCCCAAACAGCTTCAACACCTCTTCAGGTGACCTCGCTGTATCAAAGACACGTTCGAAAGCAAGCATCAGGGTCTGGGGAGATGGCTTGCAAGCTAACAGCTTTTCTGTCCAAAGAGCATTGCCCCTGGATGCTGCGCAGAGGAGAGGTTCTCCATCGTGAAAGTTGACATCAGCCTTATAGGTTGCAAAAAGATCAACAAATTGATCTGCCAAAGGTTCTGTTTCATCAGTGCACTTTGTCATCACTTGCACCAGAGCACTGCTCACAGCTTCTCCCTTGGCTCCTTTCGCAAGAAGTAATTTCACTACCCCGAGGCCATTCGGAGTGAACCATGTAGCGAACTGGGCATCTGAGAAACCAGTTGGGAAGATGCGGTTTATCTCCTCCTCGCTGATCTCACGGGCCAAGAGAAGTTCAAGCGCCGAGATCTTCATGCCTTGGACAGCTTGAACGATGGAATAGCACCCATTCGTCAGGGGCGATGCTCCAGAGTCAAGTAGTGTTTTTATTAGTCGATCATCCGGCTCGTCCTCGCCGACGGCCTTACTCAAAGCGATGTGAACTTCATCCACAGCCGGCATGCCTGCTTTGATCAAATCCTTAACGACATGTAGTCTGGTGTCTTGGTTCAATTTCCAGCTGGACTTCATAGCCCTTACCAAAGTTGGAGGGGAGGCTTTCTTCTACATAGAGGTTAGGAATTGTCGTTGTGAATCGCTGGATAAACATACCTGGTTGCTCCCTTCATGCCACAAGCCCAGAAGCAGTTCAAGACTACCAATGAAGGCACTCTTCGTTGCCGCAACGATTGCCTCGCCCTTGTTGTAATTCGGATCTGCTCCAGCTGCCAGCAGAACACGCAACACTTCATGTCCCTCTTCGCCATATTTGGCAGCTGATACAAGCTGGATATCGACGACCTCGCCAGAGACCCCTCTCTTTAGCAGACGCTCGAAAATCATTGCTCGTTTGTTTAAATCTCGAACCTCGGTGGCAGCTTGAAATCCTCGCTCCAAAGTCTCCTTCTGGGTGTCGACGTTAGACTTTAGCAGTACATCGAGAACCTCGACGGAGCCACCGCGGCATGCCTCAATAACTGCTTGTCCCCCGTTCGTTGATATACTAGCGCCGTGAGCAATAAGCACGTCACCAAGTTCCAGGTCTCCGTCACGGGCCGCAACAAGGAGTGCGTGAGAGGCAGCTTGAGATGACACACCTGCCTTTGCCAAACGATTACATACACCGAGTCTGCGGGTCCAGTCGGTGATCTTCATGGCCTTTTCCAGACAAGAGTCTCTTCTCTCGTCTGTATACTTGACCCTCGAAAGCAAAATATCCAGGACTTCGAGTGACTCCTTTGAAACAGCCAGCTCAAGAGCTTCCCCATCAGAAGCATCTGCAAAGCCAGCCAGAATACCAATCAGAGCAACATCTGAAGTATGATGTCTCACAGCATGAATCAAAGCTCTGTTTACCTCACGAGGGGGGGCTCCGGATTCCACCAGGCTCTTGGTGAAAGCCAAGCGGTTCATTGGATCTGTAATCTTTACGGCATGAGGGAGAGCGAATGCTAGTGATGCCGCGGTGGGTGGCCTCTCGCAACCGAACAAGACATCCACTACCGTCTCCTTAGTCGCAGCGACTGCGCTGCACAATGCCCTCGCCTGGAAGGCATTAGGATCAGCACCGCACTCCAGGAGCTTATGTAGAGTTGACAATGAGGCATGGCCTGAATTGTCTCCTACAAGTGCCTGGACCTCCTGGACTAGCATACCGTCCAAGTCGACCCTCTTGGGCGACTTGGACAATATCACGCCAAGCTTCCATGCTTTGTTGTCTGTTGGGGGAAGAGCTGCTAGTCCATTGAGACAGAGTGTTATTGTGTCCGGGTTGTGAGTGCCAAGGGTCAAGACCAAATCGATAACCTTGGGATCGGGGTTTGCAGCGGCTTTTTCCAGAATCTGTCCGCTCAAGCCATTGATATCTGCTTTACCCTGTTGCAAGATGAGGTGAAGAAGGGACATGTCGACAGGTCTTTCAGACAAACTCAGAAGGAGTGCTTCAGCCACTTGCTGCTTGCCGACGCTTGCCCCTGATTTAAACAGGACCGACGTCATTTGGAATCTTATCGGATGGTTATCGATTTTCATCACATCAGCAAGACGCGCCGCTGCTGTCTGAGGAGAGGCGCTCTGCATCAGTATGGAAAATAATTCGAGGTCCAGCTGGTTGATGATATTGGTAAGCCCAACACCTTCACCGTAATTTATATCCGCGTTGTGATTCAGCAAAAGCTTGATCAGTGCATCGTCTCTTTGCGAGGCGTCTTCGCTAATTGCATCCTGTAGTGCAATGTGTAACGCTGGGCCAGTCATTGCCCCCCTCAAGAACAGCTCAACCATGCGATATCGATCCGCAGTAGGGAGATTTCTCACCGAGGGAAATATGGCAGTGAGGGTCTCATTCGAAGGCCTTGCAGCAAGAATCTTGGCGGCTATGTCTGCATTTCCCGCCGCAATCGCCAGCCGCAAGGCTTCTCCGTTGTGGTGATCAGGCGATGCAACAGCGTGACGGTTACTAATCCGTGGCTTTCCATTGCCATTCTGCTGCTCATTTGGTGACTCGCGAAAGTGAGGGTTGAGCAGAAGCTCGACTGAATGAGTGTCGCCGGACTTGACTGCTTGTGTGAGGCAATCGCTCAACGGCACTCCGTTCGCGCCTCGCTTCAATAGCGGATAAAGCAATGACTGTCGAGTCCTGGGGTCTGCTTGTGGAGGAATACAAAGGACACAGCTTGATGCCATTGCAGGATCAATTTTGGAGGACCCGTTCAGTAGAGAGCATACGAGGTTAACCTGAGACTTTGAGATGGCGGCCTTCAAAACAGAAGCATCGTTGTGTTCTATTGAAGCACCATAGCGGGCCAAAAGATCGGCCATGTCAAAGAATTGGGAATCACAAGCCATTTCTAGTGACTGCTCCAGCACAGGGCCTTGAGCGCCACAGCAAAGCAGCAGCTCAGCAAAGTCAAGCTTTGATTCTGGGCTCATACTTGTATTCTCCATCAGATGCTGGAAAGCCTGGCTCAGGCCGGGGTTCTGAGGCGGCCTATTCCCTGTAGCAATAGCCATTGCGATGTCTCTCCTCTCATTGTTAATGGCGATTTTGAGAGCTTCTGCATCATTAAAGTTCCCGTTTGCTAAGGAACGACTTAGATGTAGGACAGTGTCGAAACATTGTGCCCGTGTGGCGTCTGTTAATGCTTGTGACGCCAGTGGTTCACTTGGTCGTCCGTCGGATCTTAGAATAAGTGAAGCGATTTCTGATAAAGCTGGAACTGAGCAAGCTTTGCGGAATTCGTCCTGTCCTTCGGGGGTGTTTGCTGCATTTGCGCCGTACCTCAAAAGGACTTCAACGATTCGTGGATTCCTCGTCCTCACTGCAGGTGGGAGACAAGCGTCAAGCGTCAACGGGTCAGCATGGGGTATGAGAACGTGGACCATGTCCAGCTGATCTCGTTCAATAGCAGATTTCAACAGCCGAGTTCGATCAAGGCCATTCTCAACACTTTTGCGTCTGTTCAGTATCCCTTGCTTCTGCGTCTGCATGCCGCTGAGATCAACACCCGCATCCGCCAATTTTGAGATCAGAGCCTCGGCCACACCAGGTGAGCCTGAACTATCAACCCAGGAATTGAGAACATTCAATATCTCTTTCGGGTCCCAATGCTTGCCTTTCTTGAGATTAGTCGATGAAAAAGCTCGCGACAGACCACTCTTGGGTCGCAGCTGTGCTACCTCGGCGGAACGCCTTTGCAAAAGGCCCTCAGCGACCTCATCATCGCTGTGAGTTCGAAAAGAAGTTGGGTGAGGTGGTCGGGTGAGGGGAGCTGGAGCGTTGGGCGGAAGCGAGAACCCCCATTGCTGTGTTAATTGAATGATACGCCGCTGGCGGGCGGTCGCCGTAGAAGGATTCATTATAAGTATGCAGCTTTCATTTGAGCATTTGATGATTCTGAGAAGCGATTCAGCAGGTGATGTATATAATAAATGTCTTTTGGTGGCGGAAGATGATTGTAGGTACGTTAGTTACTGCCTGAGCGTTAGTATTACCGGGCCTGGGCAGGGGTTGGC